>JAMKCH010011410.1:0-22744 GCA_023653785.1 Ophioderma brevispina
AAAAGTCAACCCATGTCTTGTTGACCAGACACGACTTTAGAGGACTGTATTAAATCAATCTACTAAGGTACCAATGATGTAGGTACTTCCATGAGTACTCTGTGAAAGATGGGGTACATGTTACAATACCAAAACAAATTACTGACTAGGGTGAACGTGTGACCAATGTTTCTTTTTTTTTTTTTTTTTTTTTTAATTTTAATGGTTTGTTTTTTTGTTTAAACAAAATATGCATTGCTCTGGCCACCCGGGTCCTCAAGGGGAGAAAGATTGAGTGCTCGTGTTTGTGAATCTTGCGGCTTGTGACATTGATTCCCTGCAGAGAAAAAAAACAAATTTTACTGCAAAGTATACAAATATTGAGGGGCAAGTATTATTGTCAATAGCTAAAAGTGAGTGGAATAGGAAGCTTTTGAGGATGAGTTATCTTGCCATGCCTGAAACCTAAGAAAAATAATGGTACCACCAACAAAACTGAAAAACAACTAGACATTGGCTGTGACCACAGATCACCAAACCTTAGCCATTGGGAATGTAGACCACTAGTACCCTAGTTGAGAACACTAGTACCCTAGTGAGAAATAAAATTATTGGTCGAGTTATGCGTGCAAAAATATTGGGCGAGGACACAAGTCGAGCCCAATATTTTAGAATCATAGTCAAGATCAATAAAATATGGGCACAAATCGTCCATTTATATTGGTTATTATAGTCTTTGGCGGGGGTGTTTGGATCCGATATTTTTTTCCACCACTTGAATCATACAAAAACATAATAATGGTTAAAAATGGTTCAAATGCGTCTAGAAGCAGTTTTTTCTGTTGCCAG
Organism: Ophioderma brevispina; assembly: GCA_023653785.1. Classification (NCBI taxonomy): domain Eukaryota; kingdom Metazoa; phylum Echinodermata; class Ophiuroidea; order Amphilepidida; family Ophiodermatidae; genus Ophioderma; species Ophioderma brevispina. Next base: position 829 of record JAMKCH010011410.1, read on the forward strand.
AAGAAGGAAAAAAGGAAGAAACAGCAGAGTTACAAGACCTTAATTGCAACATTGGACTAAGTAATTTAATTTGCATTAGTCAATATGTGCATTTGACAACATATCTTCCCCATTTCCTGAAACTAGAAGTGTGTTTAAACTGACTTGAAACGGAGGTTTTATCAAAGTACTTTGAGTAAACAAATTTAATGCAATGACAAATAGGTTTAATGGTTTAGCAGTAATGCTCCCTTTTAGAAGAATCTAATTGAGATTTCTTAGAAATAATACATCAAAAAATCCTAGGTGACCACAAGCTTCTGGAGATTTTTTGTGCCAGACAATGTATTGCTACAGGACCAAGGTCCTGGAGCATAATAATCTGGAAAATTTTAAGGCAAATATGCTCCAGGAGCACTTTTGAATATGCTCCCAGGAAGGGCTCTCCAGTCCATCGTTTTGCTCCAATAATCCTAACAGCAGTATGCCGAGTGTGGGGTGAATCCAACAACCCTCTTAACAAGGGACAAAACGGATTTAAAAACTTGGTTTAACTAACCTCACTCACTTCACAAAGATATTTGAAGGCACAATGCTCCAGCGGAGGATATGGCAAATATGCTCCTGAAGCAGTATTCCAGGAGCATATTTGCCATATCATCCTGGAGCATGCGCATTCACATTTGACATGTAGAATATTTGTCCAGAATTATTTATGCTCCAGGGGCCATATGGTCCTCAACAATAAAATTGTAATAGTAAATAATAATTTGAATATTTTAACATATCCCACGTAAACATGCTCAAGGCGCTGTGCGGATGCCATGAAAGGCGCTCCGCACATCAGAGAAACCACACTGCCAGAACAGATTTATGACAAGAAGCTCGATGTTTTAGAAGCAGAGAGGAACCGGAGTACCCGGATTGAAAACCTGCGGGAACGAGTATGGATCGAGAAACCAAATTCACATATAAGCCGCCTCGAACAAGCCCCTTGCCGGGTCGAACCCGAGACCTCATTGGTGAACAGGCGAGGGAAGATCGCTCCGCCAACCGTTCCCCCATATGCGGGCTCCTGGAGTATTAATTTTGGGCCAAAATATCTCATAGAAGCAGTCACAACCACAGACCATTATTACAAAGAAAGAATATCTAGAAAGAATATTAAAATCCACACTGCTAAGGAATATCAAACTGCAGCTGTTGCACAATTTCACAAAAAAATCGGTCTGACCTCTATATGGTTGAACTCCTTCTTGCAAACCAATATTATGATGTACATGTTACATTTCCTTCTATACTTCGTTGGCTCGAGTTGAAAGTGAGGTCGCTGGGTTTTTAAGGTTACGCAGCCTGAAATGCTCACAACCCAGAATCCACAGCTAAATATGTGAATAAAGGGTGGACACATTTTAGGAATGCTAGCAGAAATACAAAGATAATAATGAGTCACTGTCAACTTGAAAGTGAGACAAAAGTATAGAAAAACATGCTGGGGGGGGGGTGGGGGAAACTAAAGAATGACTCCGACTCCCATCCTGTGATTTTTAGGGATATTCATAAACAGTGCATGGAATATGTTTCGGTTTGCAATGAATATTACCCATGAAAACCTACAAAGGTAAATGGCAAGTAAAGGAAACCGATTTACTATGATTTTCAGAAAGTACAGATAGTGTTTTTAGCTCAGCTGTGTTATATAGCCTGATGCAACCATAACCAATCAGTTCCTGCCTAAAAACAAAAACTTTGCACAGGTGTCTATAATTAACATAATCTCTGACCTATTTTCAGGATAATTTTATGCTAAAATATGACCAAGACAGGATTCTCTCACTAGTAAACAAAAAAAATTTTCAGAGGGACCCAGGTGAACACAAACATAGATCAGCTGCACTATGGGGTCATGTTGAACCTTCTCGCGGCGGCCTGTTAATGGTCACATCACATGTTGTGGCTAACTGATTCACATCAACTTAAGTCCAAACATCGTGTTTTAAAACACCACCGTGAACATCTTGAAGACCAACCCTCAATTCTAGGCGGCTGAGCCCTACTTCACAGAGGAACTTTCCTTATGGCAAGCACGCCAAAGTTTGTATCTGCAGCTGAACTAGAGGGTCTTCGCCCATGCTAAGCGTGACATCAACTTACAGCTTTCCAGGGAGAACGGAGTGAATATCATCCTCCTCAAGAAACTCACTGCGAAATCTGAAGAGAAGCTGCCAAATCGAAGGGTTTGACCTTACTTTGCTTTCATCCGCCCAACAAGCATGGGATCGCTTCCTATGTGAAGCAAGGCATACAAGTGAGATTCAACCCTGAAGATCTTCAATGAATTCGACGATCCGAGTGGATAAAATTTGAAAGCATGGGAACCCACTTCACCAACATTAAGCCACCACCAGCTGAGCAGACTTCAACTCCCTCCAGTAGTCAGCGGGCTCTTCGTCTGTGTGAGATTTCAACTGTAAAACTACAGCATGGGGTACTCCAACATGACAAGAATGGCAAAAGCCGCTCTTGAATGGATTGAAACCGAGACCTCAACTGGCTGTTGATAGAAGGATCACCTACCTTCTATTCAAGCAGTCTGGGACATGGACCTGTCCCGACACCTGTAACAGTCCCCCAGCGACAATCCGATCCTGCGGCTCAGAACGGTCCTCCCTAGATTTCCTAGATCGGGTCGTTGCCCTATCCTGGTCACGATCTCCAATCCTACAGAAAGAGATGGAATTTCAGGAAAGCCCACTGGTCCAGTTCAAACAACTCAACCAGCGAACTGTCAGTCCACGATGCCAGACCCGGCTTCATTTAAATCAATCGATGCATATTTGACTCTGCTCCATGCTCCCTCAAGCAGCTAAACATTCATTCACAAGAGGCAGAAGGACTCCCTACACCCCCTGTTGGGAAAGGAATGTGACGAGTTGTGTAAATTGACGTGTAATACCAACTGCAATACTGAGAGAATAAGCAAATTTTTCACCAGCCACTGGATCTGCTGGCTCAAGAGAGAGATGGCCGGCAGATGGGAGGAGGAGATATCCAATCTCAACTTTTAACCCCACTTAAGCCGCAAGGCCTGAAACACCATCAACAAGCTCACCAGGCATAGCTGTCCAGCTCTAAGCAGTGTTCCTGTCTCTGCAAACTCCATCGGTTCAGTACTTGTCAACAAGGAAAGTGGCAAGACCACACTCCATGGGCGGGGGCCCACTCTAGTTGCTGTTAAGCAGAGATTAAACAGCTTCTACAAACCTCTCCACGTCAGGCCCCATGTCCCAACCATTCCCTACGATGAGATCACCGAGCAATTAACGTTCTCAAGAAGGGAAAGTCTGGCAATGCCAAAAATCCATACAGACTTCTTGAAGAATATGGCAACCCGAAGCTGTGCGATGGCTCCACCTCCTCCTTTCTACTTGCATGGCGAACGTCGACTATTCCCTCCAGAGGAAGATTTCAAAGGTCATTGCAGATCCTGAAGCCCAAGAAACCAGCACAGTAGACCCCAAGATTTACAGACCCATCTCATCTACTATCTCACATATATAAGGCTGCTTGAGAGACTGATTACTCGGCAGGATCAATGATCGGTCGAGGCAACTTTACCCCCGGGGGGGGGGTACCCAAGCTGGATTTCGAAGAGGTCAAATCAACAACTGATCAGATAGGCCAAGACTGTTAATGACATCGAGACAGCCTTACCGAAGAAGCAGACGTTTGGAGCAGTCTTCAGAGACCTAACTGCTGCGTACGGTACAGTCTGGCACCGAGGTATATACCTAAGCTACTCAAAATTTCCCTGATGTCAAGCTTGGCACAGTTTCATTATGCTTCTCTCCAAGGAGCAGGATCTTTCGTCATGGAGACATCAAATGGGCAAACGGCAGTAGAAAGCGCAAACTTAGGAATTGTGTCCCACAAGGTTCTGTCCTGGCCACTCCAGTTCTCTTCAACATCTGACGTCTCAGGTATGCCAAAGGGAGATTGTTAGCAGTACTCATACGCAGACGACACAGCACTTGGAATACGATGTTGATTGCTTTGAGTCCTTAGAATACAGTGTTGCAGAAAAGACCTAAGTCACTGTAAGCAATTCTTCCACGATGGAACTTGAAACTCAGCAAAACCAAGACCGTCAGCCCTCTGTTTTCCACCTTGCCAATCGATGGCGCAAAAAGAGACTAAACATCACTCTAGATGGAGACAAAACTTCAAGACCCAACACGAAGTACCTTGGCGTCACAATGGACCGCAGCCTTACTTTCAATCAACACGCACCAAGGCAGTCGCTGCCAAGACGCAGTCTTGTGTCAACTTCCTCAGAAGACTCGCAGGAACTGGATGGGGTGCATCCTTTGACACCTTAAAGCATACATAAACTGTTTGCCTAGGCATACTCCACCGCTGAATACGCTGCACCAGTTATGGAGTCACAGCGTACATTCACACAAGATGATGTCGTCTGAATGATCAATGATGACTTTGTTAGTGGTTGCCTGTGCGACGCATGTAGAATTACCCTGTCCACTTCTGTCTGGCATGCTCCTGCAAACCTTAGAGAACCTTCAGCGATCACGCTCGCCAAGAAATGTGATGAAGCCCTGGTAGCGCTAAATCCCCCCACCCACACACATTTGAGGATCAGAGAATTCCAAGGATTCACTTTGCTCCCCAATTCATGACACGTTTGCAGTCACCAGTATCCCTATCGATTCATCCTGGATCAATGAACATGATGGTATGAGCAATGGTCATCCTCTAATTTGAACTTAAAGCAGTTTGTGGACAGCCCATCTAGCAAGCCAAAAGGCTGTGGACCTTATAGGAAAGCATGGGTCCAACCTCAACAGGCCTCAGAGAAAACTGGCGTTGGTCGTACAAAGGAATTCCTTGCAAAGATCGGAGTAGAACCTTCTCCAAACTGCGATTGTGGGAGAGGCCACAAACCATTAGCCACATCATACATGACTGTGAGGTCTAAAGTCCCCAAGAGTGACTTCCAGGCCTGCTCAACCTGGATGATGAAAACTTCAGCTGGTTTAAAGAGAGATCTTCGACTGTGATTTTGGACTTGCACGAAGGAACAACGCTAGATGACTTATTGTAGTGTAGTAAACAAATAGAATAGTGCAATGGGTAATACTAGAGCAAAAACATACTGCTATCCCACTTTAATGTAAGACTACACGACATTTTTTCAAGATTAATAAAATTGGACTCTTATAGTGGTAAACAGTGTATGGGTTTTAGAATGCTAAAAAACAATTAACTTTATAAGCACAACAAACAAAGTTTCTGTAAAATGTCTGAAGGCTAAATTTTCATGAGCTTTGAACAATGAACTAAAGTGACACCCCAGCTTACCTAAGAACTCTATTTTTTGTTCATCTAAAGGAAACCCCATTTCAAGCCGATCATATTAGAGAATAAAGGTATGATTTGGAGGAACCGGTACTCTCTTAAAGACGAATTGAAACCGAAGGTGATGCTCATATTTAAAAGGATTAGCAGCGATTTGCTAATCCGAAACATCGAAAAATCATCAAAATTAATTATTTTTTATATTTTCGTTACCAGGCATTGAAATATGCAACGTAACCTGCCAAGTGGTTGGCTTGAAATCCGGCATTAAAGACGAGGGCAGAGTAATTTTATCTGATTATGTGATTTCTATACGTGCGTATCAAAATTACAACTTGAGATCACACAAAAAAAAGCTTTCCCAGGTGGAATATCACAGATTTTCAACGTGATATCGTGTGCACCATGATCAAACAGTTTGACCTCAACACAAACATATTGATCTTTGTTTAATTCTGTACTGGTGGTAAAACCACAATCAGCTGTTTAGTTGTTAGATTTTGAGATGCCGTACGTCGTATTGGCTATTTGCGGGAGCCGGCATGACAATTTCTTCAAATACTTCATTTATTTTCACTAGTCGGTGGTTTGTTTCTACATTAAACCGTTATATGGAATTGTACACAATTATCACTAATTTATAGTTAAAAAAATGCATTTCCACATTGTTTTCCGATTCTCTCGCAATATCGCTGCTAATCCATATAAGTGGAGGGAACGAGACCGGAGGCCGAGTTCCAAAGCCCAAAAAAATAATGGGCATCATCGGTTTCAATTCGTCGTAAGAAGAGTACATTTCCCAAAATCATACCTTTATTCTCATTTCTTAAACAGATTTATAACATCAAGTTAATCTGTAACCTCATTTTGTGATGCACTTAATGGCTTAAATACAACAGAAAGAACTACCACTACCAGTGAGAAAAATCGAACCGGCCTGTTTGAACACAAAAGAAAATACGCAACGAGACGTAACGTTGGCAGGCGCGCACGCACGTAGCAAAAATGCCAGTAGGTGACACAGGCGCACCAACTAGTGCATCAGCCACAGAAGGTTTTGGGTTAGAACCGAACGGAGATGACCGATATAGAACACGGGGAAGAATTCAGGAAAAACTATAACTTTGCAAATATGAAAGTCTGTCGGGGACCGTTGTTGCGTGTTAAGCCACCAGGAGAGGGTAAAGTTAACTATGGGGGTCAATGTTGAACGTGCTCACTAAATCTATATAATCTAGCTCAAATTATTCATTATAAGCAGGAGTTAAAAAAGTCAATTGGTCACACGCGTGTGGGCTTCCTTTCCAAGATATTGGGAAATAGGCTAAAGGTCATTTGTTTATTCAAGAAAGGTCACCCGTTGCATTACCAGATTTGTTGTAAAAAATATTTTTTTAAATGTTTTCTGATACTGAATCCAAATATGAAATGCTTTAACACTGTCGGCATCTACTTGTGGTTATAATGGAAGGGGTAAAAATTCCCTGTAGGACTCTATGAGGACGGGGACATTATACCCCTTCCCTATGAAAGTGAACAACCCTAGCAAAATAAAAAGCATATTTTGAATCCGATCATTAATATGTTTTTTAATATTTTTTACAAAGACATCTTTGTATTACATGTTGACTTTTTTGAAAACAAATGACATTTAGCCTATTTTCCAAATATCTTGGAAAAGGATAAGCACCGACACACATGTGCACCCAATGCTTTTTTACTCCTGGTAACCTAAAGAATAAGTTGAGCTATATTCATTAGATTTAGAACAGTTCATAATATTTGACCCCATAGTAACTTTACCCCTTCTTCCTCGGGGCTACAGCAAAAACGGGGTCTCCGGCAGGATCACTTTCATATTGTTCAAAAGTTATATTTTTCTCTGAACTTTCCCCGTAGTATTCAGCTATTGGTATCTCATTCGTCTATAACCCCAACCCTTCTGGGGGCTGAGGCTGTCTAAACCTCCAAATACCGTCAATAATGTAATCTCGGTCCAAGTGTGTCGTTTCGCCTCCCCTCGCCCCACCCGCAAGAGGAACCCCGTGATTTTTCCAAGCCCGAAGCCGTCGCGACTTCCTCAGGCTCGTCGCCTACTGCCGCCTGGTTTGTCTACTTTTCTCCTTTCATCTTCCTGATGCAGTGCGTACTACCTGGGTTTAATTATCAAATTGATCAGGGGCATCAGGCAATGAAACTGCTTACATTTTCACAGATGTGTTAAGAATCTAAGTTTGTAGAACACCATATAAATACATGTGATGCAGCATTTTAAGAGAATGGTCGGAAATTACCCCAGTATCTTTGGCCTGTAATCCCACACCAGGGTCATGTTGAGCAATGTTGGCGACTACCTCACACACTTTTTGGCAGAAGCAGCAGTTCTTAGCCGTTCAACAATGCCTCAAAAAATGGACCCATGGATATGATCTACTTCTCAAGGATATTGCTATCATTTGGTGATTATCCAATCATCTGTGCAAGAACAAGACTTTTTCACACATTGACCTCAAATGACCTTAGATGACATATGACCTCAAAACATGAGCTTCACAGCTATGACCTACTCCTCAAGATCATTATGAGCAACTTTGTAAAATACAATATTTTTCCTGTAGACAAAGGATGATTTGAAGCATTTTTCAACAAAAAGCCTCAAAGACCCCTAAAATGACCCCTGGATGACCTTTGACACTATCTGTGAACACCATATATGAACCATTCTCACTATAGCAATTTTTATTTTGAGCAATATTTTCCGGATTGATCCGGTAGGAAGTTTTAAAAAAACTGTGTAATAGAAAATGGGCCTGTACTTATTAGTTACTTTTTTCACAAGAGAAATTCTCTCCAGTAAAGATCCTTTCCTTAATTTTTGGAAGGATTTGCAAGAGAACAACCGGATCACACAATAAAAAATGCCCCATTTCTGCCTCAGTGGGCATGCGGGTAGAGAAACGGGAAATTGGCTTGCTCACTGCAACGGGTCACTGAAATCAACACTGAAATAATTCAACTCAAACAGCAATAAAATGTTATCATTTCGTTGGATTAGCAAGTGTCACTGTGATTAGTGGAATGACCTTGGACATTAATCACACTGAATGCACTAATCCCATGAAATGATCACATTTCAGTGATCATTCAGTGATAATATCAGCATTACTTTTTAAATTTTTGATTTTTTAGTGTTAATTACAGATTTCAGTTATTTTTTAATCTCCAGTGAATTCTTTTATAGTGTCTTAGCAACTCTGGCAAATACTCAACCATTCGAGTTGAAGAAGCATTTTTAAGTATTTACACAATAACTCATTGCCCCAGAGTGACTTAACCTGAATTCATAAACAAACCCAAGTGTTCCCACCCACTGATCATTCCCACCACAAAAGAAAAAAAGCATTTACAAAGTGCTGACAGAGAAGAGAAAGAGATAGATAGATTATATAGCACAATCAATGCCTTAGTGGATTCGGTTGAGCCACTAACGTCAATATGAAGTAGCATAACCGTTCTATATTGCCTTATGTACACACCTGGGATACATGGGATGGTGAAAGCCAATCAAATTGCATGAATCTTCCTGCTGTTAGTAATTTATAAGGTGCATAAACCAAATCATGATGTAAACTTCCTAATACTACTCTATCAACAAAGTACCTGGGATCTGCATGACTCCTGAAGTTCTCAGGTGGGGTAACCCAAACAACACTTGCTATGGACCGAAAGCCTGCTATCCCTGCCTTAGACAGTTCAACGGAATTAGTTACCTGGAGAGAAATTGTAAGTACAAAGATGTTAAGCAAAATAGCATATTATTGCACCCTTTGATTCAAGGTATCCTTTCCACTGTAAAGTTGGAGCATAGTTTCACAAAAAAGTGCATATGTAATGCAAATGTTTATTGACCTCAAATTCTATCCCCCTTCACAACTACCTTGCTGCAGTATTTAAATATGCATGAATGTAAAAGGGTTCCACAGCTGATTTCAAACCAATTTTCCTTCAAAATTAATACCAAATGCAAAGATCATTGATCCCTACATGACCTGTGATCTCCTCAATATACTTCTTCTCAACTGCCCCAATACAATCTATAAACATGATAAGTATGACATAAATTTCAATGGAATGAGGCAAGTGAGTAGCCAGCATGGTGGTTCCAAGGAGGCAACTTTCCGGTAGGTGCAACAAATGTCCTGATCACAGGCAAAAATATCCCGGTCCCAAGGCAAAAGAGCCCGATAAGGGCTGATTTAACATGAATATCCGTCTTTTACTTCCCCATTTCCCCTCAAAAAAAATTCAGAGGGGGCACTCTGCCACCGTCTTCCCCCACCTGGCTACACCACTGGAATGAGCATTGTACTGGAAGTATTGGTCAGGCTACAAGTTTTTAAAAAATATTGTTATGGGCAATGAGCATGATATTTTTTAAACTCATAGCACTATTGATAACTTCTTGATAACACATGACAAAAATTGATCCAATTGGTGTCAGGTCAGTTTTCCTTTGAGGGCATGCTACTGGTATCCTGGTAACCAGTACTACCTGTTCCAGGGCCGAGTTGTTGGCAGCTAAACCGTCACCCCATCGGGTTTTCTCAGGAAAACTGAGGAGGAGGGTAGAATGAAAAAGAAGATCTACCTACAAGGGCATCAGCTTTGGCGAGCTAATGGTGGCCATCCAGCACATGCTGCCTTCCATGGTGGGCATGGTTACCGAAAAGCTAGGCCCACCACCGAAAACTGTGGATTGGCATCAGGAAGGGCATCCGGTCAATTATCTTTGCTCCAATAAATCCGCATACAGCAGTATTGCTGAGTGTGAGGTGAATCTGGCCACCCCCATTTGGCAAGGACAAAACCGGATTTAAAACTTTGGGTTAACTAACTTACTTTACCACTACTGTTTTCAGATCTGACTTGACCATAGAGTCAGACATGAGCCTTCATGATTTAAGCTTACTGTGTTACTTAAAAGGACTTAGTGCGCATGGCTTAAGCCTCAGGGTTATGCTTAACTACAGTTTAGACTAGCCTATCTCAAAAGGATTTGTTCAAGTTCACAATGTCATGCATAGTTTTATTTTGTTAGTCCCAAGTTAGGTAAATGCTGATCGTCTGTTTGTAAAATGTCATTCTTAATTGGCAAAGATTAATTGAGATCCACTGTAAATGGCCAATGTATGCTGACAGCGGTGATACCATACTCTCGGGACCACACTGCCATGTTTGAACTCATCAGGGGCTGTGTGTTCACATTCAGGTTCAATTAAAATCAACTCTTATTTTGTTCAAGTACTTGTGGATGCTAATAAATACACTTGTGTATGTGCCCTATGGAAAATCTCACAATTTTCCAGAATGTCATCATCATTTATTTACTCAAAAATGATTGCATGTACTTACTTGCTAACAGACCAATTCACTGTTTTATTTTATTGTTTTTATGTGAAGGAACAAGTCTGAAAACATAATAAGGAGCGGTCTGATAAAAGTTTGGAATAATTTAACACAATTGGAATACACAATTACCATAGTTTTGACTCTTAAAGCAATACCGCCTTGTTTGAAGAGTGCCCCATTTTTAAAAATTTTGGATTTTGCACAATTGTTTTTGGTAATTGTCTAGTACACATACCTTGAATGGTAATGCTCAAAAGAGCATACAAGTATGTGTCATAAATTACTTATTTTTTGGCGATTCTCGGCTTTCGCACTTTCTATAATTAAAAGAATCTAAGCTGCTGGGATGTCCAACCTATCTTACAACTTGACCTCACAGCCTTTGTCCTTGGCCACATGACTTTGACTCACATCAAATGGGGATCCCATATTGCACCTATGACCCAAGATTGGTATAAAATTAAAGAAATTAAAAAATAGTCAATTTTTACATTTAGCCTATTTTTATCAACTTGACTGCACATGACCTTTGACCTCATCAGCATACGAGGGGTCCCATGGTGCATCTAAATACAAGATTGGTTCCCATGAACTCAACTATTTCAATTGAGGTTTTTTTTTTTAAGAAACTTAATAATTTAGTGCCACACACACATGCTAATGGTTGCTAAGTGGTAATTAGAATTGGATCACTGATAGTAATTTAAGACAGCAGAACTGAAACCCCAAATTTTCTGTCTGTGGCATTTGAAAAAAGTCCTACCTCACAAAAACGACCTGTAACTTGACTTGCCTGAACTGACGGAAGAACTAATGGATATTTAGTATTGGGGGCACTCTTTCAAAAAACGTGCTGTTTTTGCTTAACATAGCATACATGACCTTTAACCTCTAACTAAATATTGCAGCCTTGTGATAGGCTATCAGCATGTCGAATTATTGATGTGATTAGACATTTTACTGGAAAGTTTAAACAAATTTTAACTACAAAGGTACTCGAAATTCTTTACACACTAACATAGTGAGCAGTCATAAGGCCACCCCTGATTCTAATTGAATGACCTAAAAAATATTGTGGTCCTTGGACCACTTGTGTCACCTGCCATCATGGTTTTGTGAATGACAGGCCTAACATGACCTTTAAACCTAAAAAAATGGCGGTTTGCGTGTAATATCCATAAACCAAGTTTGGTTCCAATTGCACTTCAACTTTCAATCAGGTAAATTTTACATTTTAAACCTATCTTACAATTTGACCTCAAGTGACCTTTGACCTTGGTATGTGATCTTTGACCTCATCAACAAATGAGGAATCCCATGTTGCACCTATGACTCAAGTTTGGTTTAAATCCATTGAAGTATGCGAATATTACAGGCAAATGTTAACCCTTTTTCACAACAACAGACTGCATCAACAACAACAGACATCAACAAACTACAACAACAGTGGACAAAGTGATCCCTATGTGTCTTCTTTCCTCCTAAAACTAACAAACCTGCCCACAAGTAAATGGAAGAAATAACAACAAATAACTGAAGAGTTAGACACATTTTTTTCAACAAGCATGTCTCTTACACATATTTCCTAAATGTCTATACTTTTGCAAACAGAAATGACTTACAACTTAACTTTCCTTAAAAAATGTATACATGCTAAGTTTAGTGAAATTAAAGTTAAGGAATAGAGATGACTTCTAATAAAATCACCTACCTCAGAGTAAAACTCCAATACAAAGAGCCCACATGTCCCCGTATAAATCTTCTCAGTAAATTCATGAAAACTGAGGCCTTTCACAAAGTCTTGATCAGAGTTACACAATTTTAATATAAATATGGTATGCCTCAGTGAAAAGATAAAATCAAAGCAAAAGCCCCATGAATCGTTTGAATCGTAATCGATGGTACGAGCCCCAAAGGGGCGGAGTCCATCCCCCCCCCCCCCCCGGGGGCTGTCTTATGAGTGTTGCAATGATTTTATCTTAACATCATTCATAAAGGGAAATTAGCCCAATCACCGACCTCTCCCTTTCTTCTTAGTAACAAGAAAGATACTTTGGAAATAAGAATACCTAAATAAGTCAAAGTACAACAAGTACAAAGAATCATCCCCGCGGTGTGTACACAACCAAAACACCTCAAAGCCATGTACGGATAAAAATAGAGCATTTTTGGTTTTGGAAGGTATTTATCGTTTTAATGACCATGTTCACACTATAATGTACTTCCCACAACTATACAAGTTTCTCTAGAATTCCTGTCTTCCCCAAAAAAAACCATGAAACAAAATATGTTATTATTAATGGTTTCCTCCAGCTGTAAAACATTCTCAAAGTGTTTGTCACTGTTGTTTACAAGTTAAGTCATGTAATTGGCCTGGAATAAGTCAATCAACAACTACTTACAAAACTTATACAGCTGTATTGAAAAGCTAGCGATGCTGCAGAGGAAGATATTATTTGTACCTTTAGAAGGTTGAAGCACTTGTGCCTAAACTCATCATGAACACTATGACTGACTACGGTTGAGATGGCTTGGTTGATGCTATTGATAGCTTGGCCCGCCCACACTTTCCTTCAATCTCTAGGAGTGCGTTACAAATTGAGTGGGGGAAAGATGCATTAAATATTTGAATTTAGAAGTTGTTCATGGCACACTATTCACCCCTTTTAAATTGTTGAAACCCAAGCCGCCCCCCCACATACCCACCCGGCTGCAATTTCATTAAAGCAATCACATGGGATTTCTGGCGAAAAATGACAACACTTTCTACTGATTCATTCTTTATGAATGAATTGTGCTGCAAAAAGGTCACCAGTTATGCTTTTTTGCATCCAACGATCAAGAAAATGACAAAAGAGCTTTATGAAAAAGCAACAGTTACCAGTATGGCCAGATGATTAAGGACTGAGAATCTCCAGCTCCATTTTAATTTACAAAATGGTTATCTACGATCTGCTAGGTCATTCACAGATTAAACCATCAAGGAACTTTAATGTCATTAAAAAAACAAATCTAACCTGACTAATCTAAAAATGAAATGAAAACCAAGAATGATGCAGTGCAAATGAAGCTGGCGCCCACTAGTGGTTAATCACATTTTATTGCAAATATTGCAAATGAAAACTCATTAATATTCAAAACTGTCCCTGTACAGCTCATAAAACCTTATCATGTCCTATCACAAGCCACAGAAGTTCGTGACTCTTTCGTTTGGGATTAATTAATTTTTCTTGAAAATATGCAAATGAGCTCATTAATGTTCACACCTGTCCAAAAATATACAGGCCACTGACCTTCATCATGTGTTCATATGTGCCATTGGTAGAAGTTCATTGACTCCATCGTTTAGTGCGGACAGGGGATTCAATTATTTTCTGCTGGGTAGGACATCCATTCAGACAGACACCCATTAGACAGACATCCATTCTGCATGATCACATAGGCACTCCACAAGCATTGTTGGGGGGGGGGGGGGAATGATGGCACGTTCATACGGAATGTTGGTGGTATTATTTACTCTAGTTAATGGGATATGCATAATTACTTCTTGCTGGGTAGTTTTGCGTATGTTTGGGGGAAATTACTGATGTTTGCAACCCCATTCTCCTTTTATTCCTGTAAAATTCACATCATACTTGCTAACAAAATTTGAGCAAAAACTAAAGGGAAAAGACAGGATTTAAACACAGTTGCGAACCTCACATTGTGACCGTCTCAAGGGTTACACATGACCTTGTATCGGCTCTGATTGATATGGGACATTAAGAGTTTATTCTATCTTTGAGTTATTTAGATCATGGTAATCAAAAACACTGTTATAGACTAATGTAATCAAAAACACTGGAGACTCATGTAATGTGGGGAGCGAGTGGCCGAGTGGTTAGGGTGCTTGCCGAGTTTAAACATTTACAAAATCCTGGGTTGAATTTGTGGGCACACTTGCTGAGGTTTATATGGGTACGCAATCTGGATTGGATCGTATAAGAGCTATTGATCAAAAACAAAATACCGCTCTACTCCCGTCCTCAGAGGGGATGTTATGCCCTCGGTCCCATGTACAGAGATTTCACAACTAGACAGTACATCGCAACCAGTTCGAATAAGAGTAGGGTGAAAACCGTGACTGTTCCCAATCCGCAACCAGCCAAAGCGGGCCATGCTGGAGTGTCCGTATTAGGATACATGGAAAAATCCGATTACCACCACAAGCCATTACCAATTCATGAGGTTTGAGAACTTTTTAAATTCAGATGTTCATAGATCCCCATTAGGACCTATTAAGAGTGTTACGGATTGATGGGCAAGAACATGAATTATATCCTAATAAATATAAACCAAATATTAAGTTATGTGCTTAGGCTGCCCACACAAGGGAGTACTTTTGATCTGAACAAAATTGAAAAAAATTCAGTCAGCCCATTAGTGTCAATTGGAGTATTTCCTTTTTTGCATGCTGTCAAAAACATAGCACAATAATAGATTTGTCTGGCTTTGTCAAAGCCAGTTCGAACCTAATTATTTTAAATAAAAGCATCATAAATAATGTAGTACAACAATTACTAACTGTTCATGTGACCGTGGTTACTTCTTGTCGGCGAGTGCCACCTCAGCACTTTGTTGTGGCATTGCCCAGTGGCCGAGTGAGTTTGGCTTGATTTGTGGTAAAAGCTCGTCATGTTGATGCGGAGTACCTGTAGGAGATTATTAGTAAGAAAAAAAAGTGCAGAGTTATCTAAGCTAGGATGGGATAACACAAGTCACAAATATTAAAACAGTGGCATAGCTGAGGGACAAGGTTGACACGTACCTGGGGTGAAAGTGCGCAGACTGTTGTAAGATTAAAATTCAACCCGAATATGATCAAATTAGTGGTATTAGTGCGAATTTGTGCACCTTCTGTGTGCAACTGCTTCAGTTATTAGGGAGCTTTCGATTTCCACGACGGATCGTTCTACGACGGTAAAACACCAAGCGTTGTCGTCCTCACCATGAAGGTTGTAGGGCTATTTGCATGTTGTAGAATCGGGAGGACCAATGTATCGCAAAGTTGGTGCATGTGCACATGTTCTAGGAACGGTCCTAGAACTATCAGTCATGGATTTAGAAAGCTCCCTATTGAGGGAGGGCACCCTTCTGCATCCTTCTCTGGGCATTACAACCCTAGCTATGCCACTGTAGCCATTCATATATTTTTCTTAATTTTATGTACATTTGTTTTACCTAAAAAAGTTTGGGTATGCAAACCAATTCATTGATGAAATATTGAATGATATTTAAACAGTCTACATAAATATTATAGGAAGCATAGTGTTTCCTGACTAATATAGGTTCACGGTTCGCAACTGGAAAAGTCCATTTCTACATAAACTATTTAAATAAGTACACATTCAAAACATAACTTGACACCATTTTCAGTGAAAGAAGGGCTCTTCAGGAGACTGCCAATTAAGTTTTGAACATTTCTTAACATTGAACTTTCATGTCCCATAACAACCACAAAGGGAAATACACTTCATCTTCTGGTTGCAGAATGCATGGAAACTGACAGCCCCACTGATAACATAAACATATTGTAAGTGACATTTTTCAATGTTGTTTGACACATTAAAATGGCAAATTTGTCTCTTTTAGGTACCGTACGTTGTTAATTTAATATCAAAACTTTCTCAACGAAATGACCTACAATTGGACGTACACTATAAAAATAAAGCAAAATAACCGTATCAATTATATGAAGAAAATAAATGAAGAAAAGTAAGTAAAAGTCGTCCTGCAAAGGTTTAATAGCCAATCTTACTGCGACACAAGTCTGATCTTGATCAACCTATCATTAACACTATTCAGGGACCCTGCCTGGTTCTGTCAGTGAATCTGACTTGACTTCTTTTACACTCATATACGATGAAAGACACTCTATGGGTGTCAACCAAACTCAGAGTTGTAACCCCTGGGTTCCATAAAGTGTCCCATCAAAGGCCAAAGTCTTTCCAATTACCGCAGAACAGCGGCTTACAAAAAAGTGCTACAAAATTTTGCCCTGGCCAGCAGTGTGGGATCAGTCCTGCCCTGTTAATTCCTTGCTTCCTCTCCACACTTCTTGGTCTATGAAGAAAACGGTTAATTTGTGATGATGGAATGATTTCTCTTGTAAAAGCCTGGGTTATATTTAATCAGAGAGCTGTAATGGGTGTCAACCAATAGGGTTGAATATGTGTTTGTAATAACTAGCAATATACCAGTTTTTAGGTCACATCCACTTGAAATATTAATGTGGCCCAACGTCCTTTTTGTAATACATTTTGATTTTCACAATGATGAACAACCTAGCCATAGGTTGCTTGTAACAATTTTTGGGAGGTCATTAAATGAAATTAGCTTAATTTTTTGGGCCGTTGTTGTGGTTTTGATAAAGCAATTGTGCACAACCAAGGGTAAAAAAAGTTCACTCTCACTTTGCAACATTGAATTGCAATTTATCTTTAGCAATACCAAATCAATCTTGCACATTTTTTTTTATCAACACTTATGGAGATGGATGGTGTTGAAAAAAACTCTCCTCCCAAAGACAATCAAAAACTCATTCTTCTTTCAGTGTTGGGTAATCAGGCTACACGGTTCTCATGAAAAGAGGCTTGTTATAATGTGATATACATTTCTGGCTGTACGCTGTATTTAGGTTCCCTCAAGTTCACTGTTAAATCGTATGTGAGTGCTGTTCCACCTCTCACCCCTATGTTAGCTTGGTGGACTAGTCCACTGTCATTTGTGGATGGAGGCTTTCAGTGGGACAAGCTTGTAAACTAGATTGATCGTTGGAAAAATGGCAACTAAATGACAGGTATGTCGGGCTTCTGCTTTCTGGAAAAAGGTGAATTGATTTGGAGGGTTTGAAAATTGCATGCTTGCATGATTTGAGTAGTTTAGACTGAACGGAGGTACCTATTTAAGTTAATCCTAAAAAATCCCAAAGAGCGTGAAAGTTTTTTTAGTGTCATTTATTTTACTCCACTGGTCGTATATGGTGGCTTGACCAGGGTTTGTACGTGCGATTAAGGGACATGGACACGGATGAGTAGACATTTCTTAATTCGAACATTTTAGTACCTCAACAGTATCATGATATATCCAACACAGATTTTTAAAAGTGAACATCGGGAAAAGTGTTAAATTTCAAGGTAAATATACCAAACCGACACGGTCTTCTCATGTTTTGCAAACGCGTATCAAGATGATGGAGTTGGATTTGACCCCGTTTAATGACGTAAGGTATACAAGTTGTACAACCAAGCTCACACGTGGGCTAACAGCAACGTGGCACCGCCACCCCGATATCTCTCCTTGTCGCGTTTCTTGTCTGGAATGTAATTAAAGCTATTCTGTTCTGATTCGCCTTGACAGTACGGTCGCCGCTGGTGCTCCCGTCGACAATACAGCACATTATTATCTAATTTTAGGCACCAATCAAGAAAAATTGTGCCATATATACAACGTACGACGCATATACCTCGAGACGTATGCAGAAACGCTGGCCCCGCGCACGTCCTTCCACGATGACGATCATGACGCGTACATCGCGTATCGCGTATTTGTTACTTGGGCGTCACTTTCGGGTCATCGCTGCCAGCGCTATAAATCACTTTCGTTTGGAATTTCCTTTGAAAGCCCGTCCAAAACACATGATATGATGCCCAATTTTTATCAATAGACGGTTTCTCATTATACTGCTTCAAATGCAGATTTTACAATTGACCAATACATTTATGAATGAACATTTTTTTGGTGGTATTTAATATGTTTAAGCATGTCCATGGACCTTTAACACTTAAAGGCAGTCAGTTACAACAAGGGACATCTACCTGACATACACCTAACAGCAGTCACACTGAAACTGAAACTAAAAAGGTCACAAAGGGGTCATTAGAGGTCAACTTTGTTCACCCCCCAAATGTGTCTTGGGTCAAAGATTCTTTGACTGAGTACAATGTTAATAGGGTGTCAATATTAGCAAGATTTCTCAGGACAACAAACATGTTTGAAAGGTTGTGGAGAGGTTGAGAGACTTACACAGCATTCTTTATTCGTGGTCAGAATATCACGGTTGTTGCCTATCTAATATGAAGACGATATAGATAGCCCGCGTCGTGGTGCAAGTGGTTTACGCAGTGTAATCATGTTAACTCAGTGCACATAGCTATTATAAATTGGTTCCTTTTTTGTGAGTGGGGTAATTTTTGCTTTTAATAGCTATTTATCAAAATACCTTTTAACAAATCGAACGCATGCAACATCCAGAAGGGGCGGGGCTTAGCAGCTGATCGCACGATCACATTTATACGCATCCTCCCTCTTGCTTCAAAGGTCCATGGTCCGATCACTAATTAGCCTCGTCCCAGGGACCCACAGATTGTACCAGAAGTGGTCAAAATTTAAAAATCAGAAGAAAGCTACTCATTTTTCTCATTTACCCTTTGAAATTTTAAGGGCTAAAAGATTTTTGGTTGTAAGTATAATATAATGTGCCCTATTTTGTCGACCAATTTATTTTACACAGTACTATGGGGCTCACAAATCACGTTTTTTAGCCCCACATCAAAACGTATTGAAATATCGCCGCGGCACTTTACAGATGGTGTTTTTGGGTGAAGTCCATTCTTATCCCCCCACCCAAGATTCAAACTCATGTGCACTTATCTTTTAAAAAGTACTTTATCAAGAGTAACTATGTTTGTGAATTAACAAATTTTTTGTGATTAAAACAAATAACGATGAAGAATAAAAGTTTGGATTTTGTTTGCCTATCTTATATTGTATCCTTTTGGATGGGCAATCCAATATATTTTTATAGGTGTGACTATATAAGCTGTATAGCACACTATATGTTATGTTCCCTACTAATGTCCTTTGATATAAAAGCTCAAAATTATATTTGGACCAGGATATGGCACATTAGAGCACCGTGGTGATGAAAACCACACTGACACCCCAAGTTCACCAATGCAGACAGCCGGCGACAAATCTGCTATGGCCAAATCCTTCTGCTAAAGTGTCAGGGGATAAAATCAGACAAGGGTGGCCAAGCCTCAGTCAACGTACAAACAGCGCAAAGAATCAAAACATGTAAGCAATCAAACTGCAACTGCAAGGGTAAATTTGAATATTTGATGCATGCCATTGGGTGGTCTCTTGACCTTGTTCATTATACATCATTTGCCCTTTATTTCAAACCAATTTAAAAAAAAAAGAGGACATTCAAATAGGTCGTCCCATAGGTGGTCATAGAATAAATAAGAAATATAATGACCCTTAAGTGACCCGAATGACCATTTGACCTTCCTCTGTTCCCCCATAAGACCCTTGTATCATTACAAGCATCCAAGTAATGACCTTATCACTGCACTAAAATGTTACAGTTAGTTGAAAAGTGTTAACCAAAAGGTATATACTAAATGTTTGACCCACATGGACACACAGACAGTGGACGAATCATGCTGACATAAGGACTTTCCGATTGTAGCGGATACCTACAATTTCGACAGTGTAATTTAACTCACAACTGCAATGTTTTTTTTTTTCTTTTACACATAATTGGAACGCCTATTTGGACTGTCCTTGATTTTTTAAATTGGTTTGAATGAAAGGCAAATGATTATACTGAACAAGGTCAAGAGACCACCCAATGCTGCATCAAATATTCAAAACCCTTGCAGTTTGCAGTTTGTATTGCTTTACATGTTTTGATTCTTTTGCGCTTTTGTTACTTTGACTGAGGCTTGCCACCATTGTCGTAATTTTTATCCCGACGACTTTAGCCAGAAGGTTTTGCCATAGCAGATGTTGCCGTCGTCTCATTGGTGCCTCGGGGGGTGGTGTCATGTCTGTTGTTCATCACCAAGTTTGCTCTACGGTTGCATATCCCTGGTCCATAAATTTTGAGACTTTTATATCAAAGGACCTTAGTAGGTAACCCTACATCTAGTGTGATATACATATATATAGGTCACACTAGATAAAACTATTGGATTTCCCATCCAAAGGAGATACAATAAAGATAGTCACAACCACAAATCAACTTTTATTCTCAATTCTTTATTTGTTTTAATCACAAAAAAAATTGTAATTTTCAAAACTATTATTTAACTCTGTCAAAGTCCTGTTTAACAAATAAGTGCATGATGTTTTGATCTTGATAGAATGGACTTCCAACCCCAACACACCATCTGTAAAGTGCCGCGGCGATTTTCAATCCTTTTTGCTGTGAGGGCTAAAAACGTGATTTTGTTAGCCCCATATAGTACTGTGTAAAAAATTAAATATTGGTCGACCAAAATAGGGCACATTTTTTTTATAACTTACAAACCAACACTTTTAGCCCTAAAAGTTCAAGGTAAATGAGAAAAATATAGCTTTCTTCTGATTTACAAGTTTTGGACCACTTTCTGTAAAATCTGTGTCCCTGGGGACGAGGCTTATTAGTGATCGGCATGGACCTTTAAGCAAGCGGGATGCGTATAAATGTGATCGTGCGATCAGCTGCTAAGCCCCGCCCCTTCTGGTGTCGCATGCGTTCGATTTGTAAAAGTATTTTGATAAATAGATAAAGGCAAAATATTCCCCACTCACAAAAGGAACCAATTTATAATAGCTATGTTGCACTGCGTAACTTATCACGTGCGTAAACACTGCACCACACGCGCTATCTATATTCGTCTCATATTAATAGGCAACACCATTGATATCCCTGACCATGAATAAGAATGCTTGTGTAAGTCTCTCAACCTCTCCACAACCTTTCACCATGTTTGTGTCCTGCTAACTCTTGTACATATTGACCTATTACCATTGTACTCAGTCAAAAGAATCTTTGACCCAAGACACATTGGGGGCACAACATTTTGCCCTCTACTGACCCCTTGTGACCGTTTTAGTTTCATTTCAGTTGACTCTGTTAGGTGTATGTCAGGTAGAGTCCCTTTAACTTGACTGCCCTTTATTGTTTTAAAGGTTCCATGCCATGCTTTAACATCTTATAATACCACCAAAAAATGGTTCATTCATAGTATTTATTTGTAACAATGTAAAATCTGCAAAAATGAAAAAAAAAAAAAGGGCCGTAATTGAGAAACCGTCTATTTGATAAAATTGGGCATATACCAGT
>JAMKCH010011411.1:0-41216 GCA_023653785.1 Ophioderma brevispina
TCAATTTCTTGAGATCAAAGTTAATGATAACGGAAAACTCTCGAAACATCAAAGTGTTAAGTATCAATTTCTTTTATATAAAGGGTGTCTTGGTACCTAAAAGCGCATAAGGAAAATAACGTTCCGTTCCTTGGAGCTAAAATTTGGCCTTACCTTCGCGGTTCAAATTTTGGATTCCAGGAAATGGTGCTACTCCTCTGTTAACATCTCTGGAGTTTGGTGGAATCTTTTTTCATACTTACCTACCGAGATCATAGTTCCATATTAATTGAACTGTGCACCTACTTCTGTGTTAAAAGACGGCACACTCCATCCTAAGCAACTATAAAACCAGACTATAGCCCACGCAATTTTGGAAGCCATATTGAAAATCTTCAAAAAAAATGTGCCCTGGTCATTTGCAATGTAAACTTCCTGAACAAACCACATGCTGACAATGTTCTTGGATGTCCTAAGGACAGTTTATAACCAAGGTTCGCCAAGCTGGTGAAATCAACAAGAAAGTGCATTTTTCCATCCTGTAAGTTATAAATATAATGGGCTTGGGAGGTAACATTTAAGCGTCCTCCAATGGATCTTGTTGAATCAAGATGGCCGTCCAACCTCTAGCCTTTATTACTCTATCTCTTATGGTTTCAACACAACTTTCTTTTCTTCTTATCCATGCAGTTTTTTCTAGATTAGATTTTTCGTCTGCATCATGTTTTCGTCTTTCTCCTCGGTTACGGTACACAGTGCAGCCATCTTTGTACCGCACAATCACACGATGGCTCAATGATCATGGAGGGCATCTTCTACCGACCGTACTTCCAGATTTATGGAGAAAACTCTTCTTGGAAGAAATCAGTCGTAAGTAAAGAAAAAATTGTTGTTGTACCTCTCACCTGTGTGATTTGGGTTTTTTGTGTTACCCCACCCCACTTGGCAAGTATTGCATTGAAAAAAAGCTAACTTAAAGTGACAGGAGGAGATTTTTTTAGGATACAAATTTCCTCAAATACACCTGATCGGTTGTAGACCACCTAGCCTACCAAGAATTTCGATTTGTTTAATATTTGACAAAAAACACAAAGAAAACCACAAACCTGTTCTGAAACTGGCCTGTATCTCCCAATCTTCCAATAGAAAACCATGCTTTGATTTCCTGCTGCGTGCATGACAAAATTACTAAAAATCATCCTCTCATTACAGACGCCGTATTCGGTTATTCACTTCAGGTGTATTCTAATACAATGATAAGCATTTCCAAATATCCAAGACCTGGGTTCCAAAAGTTGGGGCACTTCTCTCTGGAAATCTCCTCATGTCCTCTTTAAGAATTAAGATTAAGTATATCAATATGCAATGTTGATATTGGCAAAATGGAAAAACAACCTGGTTATGGTGCTGGCCTGTTTCTTATTTTTAAAGCTGCATTTTAAGCTCCTACACACACTTTGCATGTGAGTTAGGTTTACGCTTATGCTGGGACACATAAACACTCACAGAAACATCACTCGCATATGCCCTGAGACCAGAAAAGGTTAAAAGTCCATGGTTTTGATCCAATAACCTCTTTCCGGGACCCAGATTTTACCAGAGGTGCCAAATAAGTGTTCGGAAGAAAGCTACTAGATTCTCATTTATCCTGTGAAATTCATTGGGTTAAAATATGTTTGCATTGTAGTTACGAGCAAGAATGTGCCCCAATTTGGTCACCGATATTAGATTAACCCTAAGACCACTGAATCTCACACAATCCCACAGGCACTGATTGAGAAAATGCACCGGATGTTAGCAATTGAATCATCAAACAAAGACACTATGGGCCTAAGCACTTGGCCAGGCCAGCGACACCGTCGGAGCGTGCTATCCTGGTCATTGGAGCCAAATTTGTGCTTTCTTCTTCCCTCGTCCCCTCATTCCTTCACTCCTCCCGGGAGATCGGTTTAAAAACCGATGATGGGGCGTTAGGGTTAACCATTATCCTATTTGACTTACTAAATGACATTTTTAAGCTCCACATCAAGACTGTTTTTGATATCGGCGTGGATTTTGAGAGGAATATTTGGGTCAAGGTAATTCAGTCATTCAAACTTTATATAATGAATCGGCCAATCCCCTTTTTACATGCAATCACCTCTGATGTTGGAAGGTGGGCTCATCTTACATGTGCAAAAAAAGAGACCAGGTGCTAATGGCTTACAATTATAAAGTTAATGCTCTTCTGGAAATAATCTGCCACTTTGAATTTTTCTGGCTAACCTTAAAGGGGGAGACCGATTTTAAGTATAGAATTTTCATCTTCTTAGAATGGCTCCACCCAAACCCGCATCTGCAAAAGTTTTGCCACTTATATTTTCAATCTTCTTTTTTTTTTTTTCTTGCTTTTTTTTTTGGGAGAGCTAAAACCTTTATTTATAAAAACCCCATATCAGAGTACAATTGTAAATTTAAAGGGACATGACCTTGATTTAAGTATGAAGTTTTCCATCTTGTATAGAATTAGTTTGTCACCCCAAAAACCCCACCGTAAAGTGTTTAGATCATCAATCTTTTCAATCCATTTTGATGTGCAAGGGAAAATGTGATTTTGTAATCCCCATACGTTCAAGTTAGGGTTAAAGGCACTCTCAATGATTTACTCAAAATTGAAAAAATCATCAAAAAAATCAAGATTGCATGTCTGTAACAAGTATAAAGGTATCTTAACATCTCTGCAATGATAATGCCCTAGCAACTATAAGTGAACAAAAATAGATATTTTAGTCTTAAGTGCCCGAACGGACACTTCCTATATCACGTAATTGCATGGAGAGTCATATCTTTTTAACCTGCCTTTTTTTTCCTTTTCTGTTAATTCTTTGTTTGTGAAAAGTATCTTATGAGGATTATATTATACAGATATATTCCTCAGCTTTTAGCTATTTCTGCAAACTTAAATATTTTTGTCTCATCCCGGATAATCACTGATAGTGTTTTAAACCAAAGTTTTAAATCCGGTTTTGTCCCGGCAAAACATGGGTGGGCCGGATACACCCACACTCAGCAAGTACTGCTGTATGTGAGGTTTATACATGTACTGTGTAAATTAATTCCACAAGAGGGGCATTATTTTTCACGCAGATGTTTTATTTTTCGTTTTGGGGGTAGCAGCCTCCTACGTATTGTACGCAACCACTGTCAGTGTGTATAATTCTGCTGTCGTGTCCCATACGATCGTGGGGAAGAATATGACTCAGGGCGACCCGATCTCGTGTGCCGTTAGTTTCTGTTAGTAAGGGTACACCACGTGTGTGTATACGTATGACTTAGTCCCTGCCACTCTAAAATGAAGTAGCCGATTAAAATAGGGATTTGTGATGTCTTTGTGATTGGTTGATTGATTTGTTAGGACTATGTGGTGTACATGGATCTGTTTGTCGCGGAAGGCGCTGATAGGATGTGATTTGGTGTACACATGCCCGTATACATGCCTGTCTGTTTTGTGCCAGATTATCGTTTGCATGATAGCCTGGATATAGCTTTGTAGACATCATGTTATCATGAAAATTACATATGGTGAAATTTCAGATGTATCCGTTTGTTATAAAATAGTGATTTAATTTAAAAAAAGAAAAATTTTTTGTTTTGGCAACAACGCATGGGAGAAAAAATGAAGGGTTTGTCCCCGGTCAGTTTTTAGTTTAGACATGGTGCTGACACCACAGGTGTCATGTTCGCGGAGCTTAATTGATGTGCAGTGATTCGGCGTATTTTTTGTTTTCTTGCACGAAGGAAACCTCGTGTGTTATAGTATAATAGATCAATTTATTTTTTAAGTTCTTTTGAGACCCAAATCTTGCTGTGTAACTAGTATAGAAGAAGATGTGAGGTAGAAGTGATCTGGGAATAATTGAATGAATTATTGAGTATAAATGTAGGGGACAATAGGCCTCTTTTTTTTGTAGAATGGATTTGGGCATGCAATTTCCTAAAGAATTATGATAATGATATCGACTGAACAAGTACAAAGGACTGTTTAACACTTATGTTATATTCAGTTCATTGTTTTTATAATAATTCAACCCTCGTGTCACCGGAATAAGTTAAGACTGCGTCAATTAGTTGGGGTCAAAAAGGCTTTGGCCAATTTCCCTTTTCAGGAATGAACTAAAATAATTTAGCCTTTCAAGTTCATGTAGATTGCAAAGCCTTTTGTGTTCCTTCATATCATGCATATCCAAACACCGTGACCGAGGCGTGACAGGCGCTCAAAAGTCAGTATACCATGAACAAATGCAATTAGTGAAGCTTAATCAGAAAGTTTTGAAATTAATGCAGCTATAATGCATTTCCGTGTCTTAAATGATTTCATTCACCACAAAATTAAAATTTTTATCTGCTATCGGACCACATTTTCAATAAATTGTAGCGTGGAATGTGAATTTCATCCATTGGCACATCCCTCATTCAAGCCCAATACCTTCAGAACGTACCAGAGTGACCCGATGGGTTGAATTTAACTATAGTTTCAAAATGTACAAGTATAACATTTAGGTAACAGATTAGGTATATTCATATATATTCATATGTATAAACACTGTTGCCCATTATATTGGCATTGGCCTTAAGGGAACTTTCAAAAATAGTATACAATTATTTGGTTGACGATAACTATATACATCAATGATATCGGAGCACACATGCTAAGACAATATTGAAAATTCTCAATAAATGTAAGAAAACTAAAAAATTAAGTTGCAAAGCCGTGCACGCTACTTTACCTGTTCAATTTTTATTCACCAAAACACGCTTCCTACTTTTAATCCAATGTCACCAAGCTTTAATTGTAATACTCCTTTATAGTCACAAATGTAAGCAGCTTACCAAAACAATAGAAAATATTAAAGGGCATTTAGTGATCCTACAGCTTCATTTTGTTTTTTGTTTTCACTAATATCCCGTGAAAAACTTATTTCCAAATTTCAGTTGATTCTGAAGGTGCGTTTTCATGTTATGCATGTTTGCATCACGCTGCCCCATTGGAACTGTCTTGTTATTTCCCTCCGCATTAAAAACACAAAATACAGTTACAATAATCTTTTCTTTTAAATCGGATTTACACGTAAAATTAGGCCATATACTATACTTAATCCAAAATTCAATGATCTAAAATTCTCACTTTTTGTGGCACTTTAGAAGGAATTGACTGTTCACGAAATGCCCCTTTAATAATAATCATCACCAGACAACTGCTATTAATACCAAGATGCAAACACAACCCCTTTGTTAAATGTTTAACCACATTTTCAATTATACTTTATAAAATATGCTGTCACTGTCGAAGATTAATTACAGTAAGTGTTATTTTAATAGTTACAATATGGGTACAGTATATTTTCATGTATTTTATAGTGTTAGATAATTTTATATAGTATGTATTTCATTATGACATTCCAAATAAGCCTAACAGATTCATTTAATTCTCAATGATAATATTAGTCATTACTCATCCTGCGTAAATTGGTAATAAACAACACCTTGCTATAACAACATCAGGCTCTTCAAATCTGTTCTACCAAAACTAATTGCTGCCTTTTTATTTCATTATTTTAGCTCCTTTAAATTAATAATTTTTAACTTAAAATCCACGATTTCAGCAAAACAATTGTCATTTTCCCAATTTCTGGCTGACACCAACTAAGACAAGAAAGTGTTAAAAATCCAATTTCCCCTTATGCCAGCCACTAATAGGCGCACACTGGCATGAAACATCAATCAAACACTGGCTAAACTACACCTCCGTCAAAAGTCCATCTTCACTACATATATTGCCACCATCTTCCTATATGTTAAATACTATTATTATATATTTTCTTAAAAGGTGCGTGTTCCAATTTTTGTCTATCGTGTTCCTCTACTTGGTATGATAGCCTGACACCTTACGGCGGTCCGAAAGTGTGTAGTCTGTGCACAGACTTCGAAAGATATTTCCTAAATTAGTAACTGCGCGAGAGATTAAACGGTATCAGTCTTCATAGCTAATGCATGCAAATGGAACTAAATCTCAAATATCTCTGGAAACCAAGGGGTTCTATGTGATTTTGGCCAAGAGGGTCCGTTCCTATGTTTTGTTTTGGATTGTATCGTAATTGGAATCTGAAACCTATGAACCTAGCGAGAAAATTGACCGTTTTGTCGGTTACTTTCGGTGCTCGCAAACACGGAAAATTTAAAGCCACTATCAATGATTTGCTAAATCAGAAAATCAAACCATCATCAAAATCAGATTTTTGCATGCATGCAACAAGTACAGGATATCCTAACATACCATGCAAATATAAGACCAGAAGCAACTAATAAGGACCGAATTAATATTTTAGTCACCACTGTCCGTCGGACACCACTTACTACACACGTAATTGAATGGGGATCGCATCCCGGAACACTGCCGTCCTCTTCCCCTTCTGTCAAATATTCAGTTGGAAATGTAACTTATGAGAATTCTAACAGACCTATCCTTCACCTTGAAGCTATTTCTTCAAATTTCAATATTTTTCAAAAATCACTGATGTGTCTTTAACACGCAATCGCTAACGGGCCGCCTCCCTTTTCCCACAATGCCTTTCGGTATTATCCCCTTCTTGAGAATTTTCAAAGCTGCGCCAACTTTTTTTTTCAATTTTAGAAACATGATATACTTACTTACAGGACCGCCGTACTGACACCTGTACACATGACCATCACGTACCGTGGGAATAAACTTGCGGTTTTGATGCTAGACGCTATTATGCATAGTGCAATGCCAAGTCCTACTGTGGCTATTATTATGGTTAACCACTAGAACGCTATTTTTTTAACTGTATCTTGAGAAGAAATGGATTTGAAAGCTAAAATTTCAGAAAAAACCTGAAAAAAATAAAAAAAGTAAAAAAAATACAAAATTGATACTACTTCCGGTAAATCAGGGGGGTCCCAAAGACGAATCGAACATAAGCACCTTTAGTATGCAGTCAACCCTCACAGCTTAAATGGTCAACTCATTTTATTTTTGTAAACTCTGTAATAAATATTTTTATGCACAGTAAGTTATGGTAACTGGTACTTCTTCATGTACCTTCGTCTTCAACCCATCAACGCACTAACTCGATGATTGTCCTTTTTTTAAAGCTATTCTTGTTGAATTAACTTCCAACAAACATCATTTAGCCCTAGATTTCACAGGGTAAATGAGAAAGATAAGCTTTTTCATATTCCAAATTTTTTTTACCACTCGGTAAAATCTGGGTTCGGGGACAAGGCTTTTAGTGATTGGACCATGGACCTTAATATTGGTCGACCAAAATGGTCACATTTTAATTCATAACTTCTAAACCAAACATCCTTTAGCCCTAGATTTGCACAGGGTAAATGAGAAAATGTTTGTTTTCTTCAGATCCCAAATTTTTTTTACCGCTTCAGGTAAATCTGGGGTTCTGGGGACTAGGCTATTAGTGCTCAGACCATGGCCCCTTGTTTTTTCTTCTATCATCCAATTGGCATAAAAACAAAAAAAAAAAAAAAAAAAAAATCCGCAAGTTCAAGTGACATATGTAGCTTAATTTGCATAAAATCTCAGAGTGGTTAAAAAGTTTTAATTTTTCCATAGTACATAAAAACAGATCAACCTTAAAAGTAAGGCCCTAATGTGACCTGCTTCATGTGTATAAGCTCATGCATTGCATCTCCAATGATCTCTAATGCATGGATTGGCTATGCAACAGTAACTGTATATCAGATGAAGTGAAGCAACCCGGCAGACATTTTGGTATCCCCAACACAATACATTCCAGAGACACCTGTTTAACATAAGTTGTATCTCTGGTGCCCGTTTTAGGGACATACCCTCCCATATGTGTGGCCAACTTCAAATACATGAGCTCACTGAATTGGCTTATCCACATTTCAATGGGACCAGTTTTTTGTTTAAATGACCGGCTCTTACTCCTGCTTGCTCTTTGGGATTACCAATATGGCCGACAGTGCCTCAAGTAAGGAGCCCAGGGTACCAATCCATTGTATAGGGATCAGCCGGCACATTTCCCCCATCGCTTCAGTGTTCAAATGTCTAGTGCTTGACATACATTCTTTCTCCTTCCTTTAATATTAACTGTTTATTGAAGGAAATTCAGCCTGCCATCCACGCTCCGACAATGTGTTTTCTTGGACTAGAAAGGTGAAGTCTGAACTTGAGGACATGCGTCATTCAAAAACATCTCGGCAATTTTTGCTTTTACTGCACCCATGTGGGATATCTTGCTGTTTCTACATAAAGAAAGTTTTTCCATTTTTATCCCTATGCTTTTAAAAGGGCAACGAGAGATTTCAGGGAATTTCATATGGTCATAGTACATTATTCATATAGATAAGACCCAATAGATTTTACCTTGTATTTGGCTACAGAACTGCCTTGAAAGTGAAAACAAAAGGGAATTTTGATGCTTAATTCAATGTAATACACAGGCGAATTTAGTATTTGCTCCTATAGTAAAGGAGACATTTCACAATTTTTTTACCGAAGAGATGATTCAGCTTATCATTTCACAGGGATATTTTTATGTGCTGCAGATGAAGAAGGCGCACTTACCAGTCCAGTTCTGTTTAACTGTGTGGCCGTATTTCAAGTTAGTTGGAATAAAGTTTCTCATTCGAGAAAGGAAAAGTTTAATTGCTACAGACATTGGGTCATAGATGCCACTTGGAAACCTCCATATGATGATGTCAAGGTCACATGCCAAGTCAAGTCATGAGGACCAAGTTAGAAAATGGGCTGAAAGAAAACAAATTGGCATAATGACATAAGTAAAAGCCCAATAGCTAGAAAAAAAAATTGGATCCTAGATGTCCCTTCCATTACCTTCATATGATAATGAGATCAGGGGTCACATACCAAGCGTCAACAGGTCATGTGAGGTCGAGTTATAAAAGGGACTGAAAATATCAAATTGGCTTCATTTGAGAAGTTAAAGGCCAATAGCTACAGAACTGGATTATTGTGCCCCTTGGGAACATTCATAAGATAATGAGGACAAAGGTCATACTAAGTCAAAAGTCATGAGATAAAGTTATAACAAATGGGCTAAAAATCAAATTGGTCTCATTTAAGATGAAAAAGTCCACGTACAGAACTTGGGGAATGTGCCCCTGGAGACTGCATATGATAATGTGGTCAAGGGTCACATACCAGGTCAAAAGTCATCTGAGTCAAGTTAATCGGCTGAAAACATCAAATTGGCATTTTTGGAAAAGTTAAGTCATTGCAACCAAACTTAGGCCTTACATGCAATAGCACAAAACCCATGCTAATTTTAATTCCGAATCTAGGCTGCAGAAACATAAATATTTTCAGAAACCTTCGGAATCTTCCACTGCTGTGGAAAGTCGTCTGCCTTTCCTTGTGGCGGAAACGGTGTATGAAACCTCCCCAAAATAAACTGATTGTTTCCTTGAGTTGAAAGGTATGCTGAATTTAAAATGTCTGTGCTGTGTAGGGACCATTCATAGT
Source organism: Ophioderma brevispina (assembly GCA_023653785.1). NCBI lineage: Eukaryota > Metazoa > Echinodermata > Ophiuroidea > Amphilepidida > Ophiodermatidae > Ophioderma > Ophioderma brevispina. Next base: position 9,506 of record JAMKCH010011411.1, read on the forward strand.
ATAAGGTCCAGGGTCAATCGCCACAAAGTCAAAGTCCTCTAGGTCAGTTTCTATAAAAAAGGAGTTGAGGGGAAAGGTGGGCGCGAAAGAGGTGACACTTGAGAGGGCAATGTGTGCAGTGGATATAGAAGGGAGGCACAGACCTAGTGCCGGCGAGCTTAAAATTACCTTTGACAGCACCTTTATTACACCAGAAACAGAAGTGCCTGCACCTCTACATGTTTGTGCTGGAGTTTTTTTCCCCCCCGTGGGATTTCTCCTCCCTCTCGGGTGCTCCCCTTTCCCCCCCCCCCCCTACCTACTCTACCTACTTTATCCTTTCTATCCTACTTTCGCACCCCAGTGGCAGATAGGTGAATAAATCTGGTTGGCTCGACGATGAGCCAATTGGGTGTTGGCAGGGTTGGCTTTATGGCTTGGCTGGGATACTAGGTTTCTGCTCCCAATATGGATTAGAGGCGCCTGATCCTCGGGATAATCACGACTAAATCAGTGATGCTATATGGGGTACAGGACAACGATCCTAGTAAGGCGGTGAAGGTGCAACCACACACGGACATCAGGAGATGGGGGAGGTTGTCTCCGGACTCTTTCCAAATGAGGACAGCATCTCCCACCTCTCTTTGGTCTTGCAAAAAAAGTGTGGGTGCCAAATGGTGCTGTGACTACTCTTCTCTCTTTCCTTTTATCTCTCTTTATTGCGTAAGTAGGTTCCCTAGGTATATACTTAGGTCAAACCAACTATGGTGAAATGTACGGCTGCCTTGTAGGTGGTTCATGTGTGCGAAAAAGGCTAAGGGACATCCCTGACAGAAAAGGCACTGATGCCCTTGCAGAGTGTCACCGTGAAAGACCAAAATAAAGGACCTTCCACAACAGAAAAGGGTGTGGAGACTGGGATCCCAGCTACTATTTAGCTAATGGACAAGATGAATAGTTCACAACGTAGCTCCAGGGTTAAAGCCCCTGATTTAAGTCGTGCCTTTGAGTCAACATGGTCTTACCATTGATGATGGGTGGTACTAAAGCATATGGACGGCCCCAACCCTGATATTGACAAAAGCTGCATGGACAACTTTGTTAGACGCAAAAATTGCTTTCATCATTAGCACATTTAATGTCCAGACACTTTCAAACAACCGCCAAGAAAGAAGAATCGTACATGAAGCACAACTGTATGATATCGATGTATCAGGATACAAGCACCACCGCATTGTGACAGTGAACTCTATACAGGAGAATATCCATGGATATGCATTTATTACAGCCTCTGCATGGAAGGACAAGAGAAATGCAGCTAAAGGAGGTGTGGGGTTTCTTTTATCACAAAGGCTCTCAAGTCATGTGCCCACTGTCAACTTTATGAGGCATCTTGAAGCTTACACTGCCGGGCAATCCTGACAAGTCATTTCTGTTACAGCCCCACAACGACTATCCAGAAGAAACTGTCTCTAACTTTTACCATGAACTTTCCATGCCCACCAGTACAGTTCCAGCCTAATATTTATGTACATCCCTGGAGCTTACAACGCTAAGCTTGGGACTGACGACGCGCTGTTTCACTTGAAACAACGAGTCTAACAGAATGGAATGTACATGAAACGTATGGAAACAATTTAACCTGTTTGCACTAATACCAAATTCAAAATCATTCAGGTAGCCTGTGGACACACCGACGCCCAACTCGGAGAACTTGTCCAAATGGACTATATTCTGGTCAGAAAGAAGTGGCTTAACAGCATTAAGAACTCAGGAGCCGACAACACTTTAAAGCTCTTAAGTCTGATCACAGAATTGTTCTTGCAGAGCCAGATAAGTTATCGTCAGAGTAAACCACCTCCAGAGATCCCATGAAAAACATAGAATGGAGGAAGGTAGTGGGGGGATACAAAGCTTTGTGAGCAGTATTCTGTAGCGGTACATAACAGGTTCAACAGTTTGTTGATGAGCTTGAAGACAAGAACTCAGCACAGTATATATGTCCTCACTTTACAGCCAACAAAAGAAATGGCTTGGAGATGCTACATAGAAGAAAGAAGAAGGATACTGCCATTGGCTCAAACGACAAAGTCAGCAAGCAGGAAAAATGAAGTCTGCAGCCAAGAAGGAAAGTACTAAATCCACCAGAAGCCAAAGCAGAACCTTGATGCTGCTAAGGCAGCACTTGATGACGCGTCAATGGTGGTGCTTGAGGAGCATGTTTAAGTCCAAGGCGGAAGCATTGAAAGCCCTACATTGAAAACAAGCATGTTGATGCTGGGAGGCCGTGCGGAGATGACCGATAAGAAGGCTACCCCAACTATAAGAATCAAAGGTGACAAACAACTGAAGAGCGCCATAAACACATGATTTCAGCACCCCCCATCTTTAATTCTCTAATTGGCAAGCCAGTTCAGAATAAACTAACCTTGCTGCAACCTTTCTTCATCACAAGATAGCAGCCACCTTCCATCCAGATGGACCTTCACTATAGCGGAGTTTCAGGACTGCCTGAAGAAACTGAAGAACAACAAGACACCTCGTCACGACAACATTACTGCAGTAGTCTGGAAGAATCCAATTCCATGCTCAACTGTTAGAATTTTGTAACAACACATACATGGGAAACAAACCAGCTGCCTTTTCAACATCATCATAATTTCCCTCTACCAAAGAACGGCGACCTCCAACTAACCCCAAACTACAGAGGAATTACACTGTCACCATGGCTCAAGGACACATACTCATGCGCTCAACCGAATCACTATCACATAGATCATTCTAAGACGGGGGAACCAAAACGGTTTTCGCAAAGGCAGATCAACACTACATCAGATACTTGCCTCAGAAGGATATAGAAGAGTTGAGAATTTTCCAAGAGAAAAGCTCAATTGGTGTAGATTTTTCCAAGGCTTTTGACTGTAACAGGGATGTATGACTGCATATTATCGCCAACTACGGTGTCCCAGATGAGACTGTCAAGGCATTTGCCATCCTGTAGGATAAACCATTTAGCTTTGTGCAGACCATAGATGGGCCCCCAAAGGAGTTCCTAACAACTAACTGGAATCTCCAAGGAGATACTCTTCCTCCCTATCCCTCCACTTTGTAGTCGGGTTGATTACATCCTCAGACCGAGTCTTGACATCATGAACGAAAAGGTCTCAACATCAAACCCAAGCGTTCCAGACGTCACATGGGTCAGCAATTCTCACAGACCTTGACTACGCAGGAGATCTAGCTCTAACAGCTGATCCGATATGTGGTGCACAAGATTTAATACCATCATTGAGAATGCTGCAGACAAAGTCGGCCTACATCTAACTGCCAAGAGACTGAATATATGACTGTCAATGAGGAAGACGATCATCAACCTATTGCACAGCAGATGGTAGCCAACTCAAGAGGTCAAGGACTTCAAGTATCATAGGGTCCTATGGTGCCGACGCAAGAAAGACTTCTGTCACGCAAGGACAAGATTGGAATGCTGCAATACCCTACACCACTTATGGCAATCTGGTCTCTCCAATTCAACCAAGCTGAAATCTTTAGAGCCTGTGTAGAGGTATCCTGTTATATGGATATGAGACCTGCGCCCATGAAGAAAGAGCTACAGGATGACTGGATGGCACCTACACCAAGCTTCTTATGCGAGTACCAAAAAATATCCTGTGGTGGCACAAGACCAAAGCACAGATATATGGAGATATCCCTTCCAATTTCATTGCTGTTGCCCAACGCCGAGCAAGATTTGCCGGTCACTGTCCTCGTCGATTGACCAGTAGTCTCAGACGTCACAGGTGGAAGGTACCATGCCAAAAACGGGGTCGCGCCCCTTTAACTACATTGAGGTGATTGCTCGAGGACATCCAGCAAGATCCATATGAAATCCCCAACTAATGACAAACAGGGACATTTGGCGCTACTGGGGAACAGCATCTCGGCTGCGGCCGTCGGATAATAGGATATGACGGCCGACTCATGATTGAAGGTTGTGGGTTCAAGAACTGCTGCGGCCAATGGTTGTTGCACGTGGGCAAGGCACTGCCCACTTGCCTCATCGACCAAGCGTATTAGGGGAGCTGTTAGGGGGAAGATTACAATTAAGTGCTGATAGGATTGTGTGCTTGGCCGGCTGCGACCTTTGAAGCGAAATGTTGTGACGATTCCTGATGGCAGCGGAATAATAAAAAGGCAACAGCATGTGATCTTGTGAAATGGCCTTTATAAAAAGCCTGTTTATTTTATTATTATTATTGTGGTTTCAAGAAACGTGTTGGTAGAAAGCATTACATTACATAAGTACAAACATTAGTCCATTTAACATGTTAAAGCGACAACCTGTTGTGAAATATATCGTTGCACTTTTAAGTCAAGAGGATTATGTTGGCAGTTCCTTTGTATGACCAAACGGTAGTGTGCACACCACTAAAAATAAGCTAGGATTTCAAGAATCAAACAAAAACCCAAACAGTTTTATTTTACAATCCTAGATCCATTTCCATGTATTTCTGATTACTATTTCCATATTACGTGGCACTTCTACATGAATGTATTGAATTGGGTGTAGTTTCACTGAAGTAAAAAAAAAAATTCACACTCATCAAATTTAGAAATCTGCTGACATGAATCAGATATTTTTATGGGCCTTGTTATGTTGTTCCTGCCAGGGGGATCTTAAAGTTCTTTCACGGTAATTTATTTATTATAAATTTTGCTTACATTTAGCGAAGGAGTTTTGCAGTGAGGACAGATTCTGTGGGTTTTTTTCCTGCATGTCTTCATGAGTCCAAGCCTCTCATGTTCTGAGCTAGCTTTTTTTTGTCAGTCATGCTACTCTGATCATTAACCCTGGATTAATTTAATGAGCTGGTTTGGCTATACACGGTTTCATATTACATAAAGGCTGGGGTTGTTTTTTTTTTAAAAAAACAGGGTACTGTTTCGTCTCAGACACTAATTCCTGTTTGCAAGTGCCATCTTTGGCCCTGTTTTCAGGGATGGGCCTTGTGGGATGGTAAAAGCATCACAATCAACATTGTTTGGTTGTTGTTTGTTTATTGTGTGGTTGTTTTGTGTGCCTGCCCTAAGGCAGTAAGACACATAGGGTCACTTTGTCCACTATTGTTGATGTTGTTGTTGTTGATGTTTGTTGTTGTGAACAAGGGTTAAAATTTGCCGAATATCTGTACTTTGATGGATTTAAATCAAACTTGGTCACAGGTTGCAACACCAGGATCCTTTATTTGTTGATGAGGTCAAAGGTCAAATACCAAGGTCAGAGTTCATGTGAGGTCAAGTTGTAAGATGTAAAATTGACTCCATTTGAAAAGTTCAATTGGAACCAAACTTGGTCATGGGGTTACATGCAACCCTCATTTGTTTATGAGGTCCAAGGTCCTATATCAAGGTCAAAGGACATGTTAGGCCTATCATTCACAAACCGCGATGGCAGGTAACACAGCGGCCAAGGACCGATGTATTTTTTTTTCATTACGCTTTACTGCATTTATTTTTTGAGGCGAATATTTTAATGTACTACACTCATTGTATCATTATTTTGATTATTCAACATTATTGCATGAGGTCCACAAAAAAAGTATGGTCAAACAAATATGCCAAAAATCCAGGAATAATCCTGCACAGCAGTATTGTGTGTGAGGTGAATCTGGTCACCCTGGATAGCAGGCGACAAAACCATATTTAAAACTTTTGGTTTACTTACTAATTCATCCACTAATATCTTGGACTTTAACACGGATCTACTGAGGATACTAGCACAGTGCTCTAACACAAGCCACACGAAACCCGATGATACAGAGACATCAACCATGTAGCTATGATAAAGTGTTGAGTCAACAGCACACACAATAAACAACAGAACTCAATGCACAAAAATAATTATATCATTGCTAGCAAAACCCTAATCGATCAAAGTAGGCAAAAAAGCTCACACCGGATTAAAATATCGGCACTAAACTTTACGATGGGGTTTTGGGGTCAAGGTCATTCAATCAAGGCCATTCCCCTTAAGGACACTTACATTTTGCCTAAATACAGCAAATGAAAAAAATCCTCAAAAATCAGATTTTTGCCTGTATGTAACAAGTACAGGTATCCTAACAAACCGCAAAATGATAAGACCAGAAAGCACCATAATAAGGACAGAATTGGAGATTTTAGTAATTACTATCTGAACGGACACTTACTACAAACGTAATTGAATGGGATTCGTATCTTGGACACTGCCGTTTTTTCCTTTTCTTCAATTCTACAGCTGAAAAGGTAACTTCTGACAATTCTACAGACTTATCCTTCACTTTGAAGTATTCCTGCCCCAAATTTCAAATATTTTTCAAATCACTGTAGTGTCTTAATTCAAGCCAGGAAAGTGCGTGATGTTAAACTAGCACCTGTCTCAGAACCCCGGCTTTTACCAGACGTGGGCAAAATGTTGTATATGAAGAAAACTATTTTTCTCATTTAATCTTAGGGCTAAAGATGTTTGGTTTGATGTACGAGTGAAAATCGCCATTTTGGTTACAAATAATGATTTTACACATACTTTATTTGGGGGTGTAATGTTTTTAGCGTTCACATAAAAACGAGGTTAAAATATCGAGCAAAACTTTACCGATCAACTTCATATACTTAAATAGGTCACCCCTAAAGGGCATTTCGTGGTCCACAAACCTCATCCCCCGACTTAAAAAAAAGTAGCGAATTTGAATTGGAAATGTTAGCCTTAGTAATTCCAAATGTGTACCTAATCTTAATGCCAATTTGGTCGTTTTTGCAAGAAGTTTTGCAATTTTGTATTTTATGTACATAAAGGACAAATTAGAGGCACACTAGCCTATGGGACTGTGGGAAAAAGGAATTTATCAAACACAAACCTGCAAGATGCAAACGACTAAAATTTGTGAATAAGCTTTAATTAAGGACTCTATAGAAATAGAATAAAACAAAAGGAATCAACAAAATGCCAATTTAAAGCTTGGTATGCATGACTGGTCAGTTCAGCCATATTGTGTTTATAACAATAAAGGTCTGTGCAACTCGGGGGGGGGGTTGGGGTGTGTAGGTTAGGTTCGTGTCTGTGATAAACCAATTAGACATGGGTAGACATATCAAATGTTGGGTATTTATAACTACAATATCTTGTTGGAAATTGGTGAAAACCAAGCTGAAATGAAAAAATGGCCGCCATCTAGAGGAAAAAAAACACACTTTGTGCACAGCATTCTTGGCGGTCACAAATTGCATTAAAGATTGATACATTCAAACATTGAACAGTGCACCCCGTCATGGGATGGTTATTGGCGATTCAACATGTTACAGAGTGGTTAATCACAAACAACCACGAGCATCCATGCGTCCGGGTATTTTTATCCCGCGAGGCGGCTTGCCGCACTGAGGCGGGATAAAAATTCACGCGACGCCATCGGATGCAGGTTGTTGATTTTGTGAACCACTCTTAACATGTTTGAATCCCTTTCAACAACGAAAATCTTTATGAAACTTATTAATCTGTGTATAGAGGAACATAATTATTCTCACTTATAACACTAAATGTCCCAGTTCGACAAAAGCTTTCCTAGGGCAAATTTTTAGACATATTTAAAAAACGAGAGTTGGCTTGTTGCAGTTTGCACCTGGTGTTACGCTTGTGCGTACTCATCGTTCATAGTTCAAACGTGACGAACAGCGAGTCGATTTAAGCGTACCGCGTAATCGCACTTCCGTGAACACTGCACGGGCGTGACGCGCTAATTTGCAACAACTGTGGGTTGTTAACGAATCAACAACGGTAAGCTCCTGTACAAGGAGATACGGCGAGTTGTTGAATACAGCCTTCAACACTCCTGTCATATGAACTTTCTGTCATAAATAAAAAATTGTAAATTGCCCCCCCCTCATTTAGAGTTAAACACTGAGCTACAGCTTTCAAAAGTGATGTTAAAGTGAATGACAAAGAAGAGCCATGTACGTCCTCTTTCAAGTTGAAATTCCTCCAATTTAATTCAATTATTTAAATGATTATGTAAATGGAATTTCAAAGCAATTAAATTGATTCATGTGGTCTTTGGTCAGTTTTATGGTTGAGTGTTCTCTCAGTTTCAAACGGTAAACACTTCACACAACTTTGAAGGATGGTTAGCAGTTTGCTGGGAGTAGACTACGTTTACCCAATGTACCTGATGTCCCATTAATATGATTGCCCCTTAGATTGTGTCTGCAAAGTGGTTTTTGATCATTTTTCTCTACACGGCTACCATTTTGTTATTGAGCTTGTTTTCAACATTGTTTTCCTCAGGCTCAATCAAGATATTGTAGACAATAATTATCTTCAAAAAATGTTATTGTCCACTCATTTTTGAGAAATTTGCAGATAAAAAAGCATAAACCTTTTTTTACCACTCTGTCGCTATCAGGGCGGAAAGGGATAAATTACAAAAAGAGAAATCTTGTTCAAAGTCCTCTATCAACTTCATTCATAGGTTCACAAGTCTGATACAACTTATGTCACAGATCATATTAGAGAGAAATCCGCGAGGAGTGGAGATAACCCCTCCTAAAAAACTAAATTGCATACCATGGTGAGATTCGGATCACGCCCTTATTTGAAGTTTCAATTTCACCTAGCTTGTGTTCCATGCTTTCCAATAGCAAGTTCAATTTAAGTTCACACTCAGGCAGCACCTTGTCAATTTGTCAGGCTTTTTGCAAGAAGTTGATAGTTTTATACGGAAAATTAAAACCACAAAGCAATTTAATCAAGGATGTTGCCATGAGTAGCACAACCCTGCACCTGACCACAATGCGGTATTTGTGGTTTTATACCATGACTACAATGTAGCTAGGCTTCGGGATACCAATGTGTAAAAAAGACACAAAGGGAGTGTACAATTTATTTATTTAATATTTTCTAGACAGGGTAGCCCTCCAATGCTAAAGCACTGATTTCAAACCTGGAAATGCAATGTCAAAATAATTGGAATAAATATTCAATAAAAATAATAAAGTGTGAAAAATTTAAATAGCGAGTTTGTCGGTTCTTAGAAGACAGCCTTGACAAGGTTACAACAGCAGTTTCATTCAACTCCGAGAGATGATTCTCTCTTAACATTTCAAATGGGGATATTGTTTTGTCGCCTGCAGAATTGCAGAAGGCGCACTTACCAGTCCAGTTCTGTTTAACTGTGTGGCCGTATTTTCAAAAAGTTATTTTCGAATAAAGTTTTCTCATTCGAAAGTAAAGTTTAATAATTGCTACATAAATTGGGGCATAGATGCCCTGGAAACCTCCATATGATGATGTCAAGGTCACATGCCAAATCAAAGCTCATGAGTCCCAAGTTAGAAAATGGGCTTGAAAGCATCAAATTGGCATAATGACATAGTAAAAGCCCAAGCTAGAAAAAAAAAACTTGGATCCTAGATTCCCTTTTAACCTTCATATTATAATGAGATCATCAAGGCCTCATACCAAGGTCAAAGTAAGGTCATTGAGTTCGAGTGTATAAATGAACTGAAAATATCAAATGGGCCTTTCATTTGAGAAGTAAAGGTTCCAATAGCTAACAGAATGGATTATTGATTGCCCCTTGGGACCTCATAAGATTAATTAAGGACAAAGGTTCACATACCTAAGTCAAAAGTCATGAGATAAAGTTAATAAATGGGCTAAAACATCAAATTGGGTCCATTTAAGATGAAAAAGTCCACTTGCTACAGAACTTGGGGCATGTTGCCCCTTGGAGACCTTCATATGGATAATGTGGTCAAAGGGTCACATACCAATGTCAAAAGTCAAGTGAGGTCAGTTATTGGGCTGAAAACATCAATTGGCATTTTTGGAAAAGTTAAAGGGTGATGCCCTATTTAAGGACTATATGAAGTTTCAATCTTGATAGATTGGCCCTCACCCAAAAACCCCACCTGTAAAGTTCGCGCCGTATTTCAGCGTTTTCACGTGAGAGCAGAAAACGTGATTTCATAGCCGCTATATACTGTTGTAAAATTAATATGGTCGAACCAAATTGGGGTACATTTCCTCATTACTATCCACCAAACCAAACATCCTTTGGGCCCTAAGATTGCACAGGTAAATGATAAAAAAATAGTAGCTTTCTTCTGATACCAAAATTTGACCACTTCCCGGTAAAATCGGCTTTCTGGGGACGAGCTATTAGGGATCGGCCATGGACCTTTAAAGTCCATGCAACCAAACTTACCTTACATACATGCAATAGCACTGCACGAAATTTTTAATTCCACAATATAGTGCTGCATGAAACAACACATTTTCAGAAACCTTTTCCGGAATCTTCCCATGCTGTGGAAAGGTTCGTCTTTGCCTTTTCCTTGTGGCGGAAAGGTGTCTGAAACCCATCCAAAATAAACTGAATTGTTTCCTTGCGTGTAAAGGTATGCTGAATTAAAAATGTCTTTGCTGTTTATGGAACATTCATATGATAATAAGGTCCAGGGTCAATCGCAAAAGTCAAAGGTCCTCTGAGGTCAAGTTATAAAAAAGGAGTGAGGGAAAGGTGGGCCGCGAAAGCAGGCGACACTTGTGAGGGCACATGTGGTGCAGTGGATATGACGGCCGACTCATGATCTGAAGGTTGTGGGTTCAAGCCCTGCTGCGGCCAATGTGTTGTGCACTTGGGCAAGGCACTTGCCTCACTTGCCTCATCGACCCAAGCGATATTCGGGTAGCTGTTAGGGGGAATATTACAATCTAAGTGCTGATAGGATTGTGTGCTTGGCCGGCTGCCGACCTTTGTGAAGCGAAATGATTGTGACGATTTCCTGATGGCAGCGTAATAATAAAAGGCAACAGCACTGTGATCTTGATGAAATGGCACTTTATAAAAGCCTGTTTATTATTATTATTATTATTGTGGTTCAAGAACCGCTTGTTGGTAGAAAGCATTACATTACATAAGTACAAAATTAACAATTTTCACATTTTAAAGCGACACCTGTTATGTGAAATCTCTCGTTGCACTGTTAAGTCAAAGAGGAATTATGTTGGCAGTTCCTTTGTATGACCAACGTAGTGTGCACACCACTAAAAATAAGCTAGGATTTCAAGAATCAACAAAAACCCAAACAGTTTTATTTTAAAAATCCTAGATCCATTTCATGTATTTTCTGATTATGATATTTTCCGTATTACGTGGCACTTCTACATTGAATTGTATGTGAATTGGGTGTAGTTTCACTGAAGTAAAAAAAAAAATTCACACCCTCATCAAATTTAGAAATCTGCTGACATGTATCAAAATATTTTTATGGGCTTTGTATGTTTGTCCCTGCCAGGGGGATCTTCATGTTCTTTCACGTTCATTTTATTTATTATAAATTTTGCCTTCATTTAGCCGAAGGAGTTTTGCAGTGCGTCAGATTCTGTTGTGTTTTTATGCATGTCTTTCATGAGTCCAAGCCTCTCATGTTCTGAGCTAGCTTTTTTTTTGTCAGTTCATGCTACTCTGATCATTAACCCATGGATTAATTTAATGAGCTGGTTTTGGCTATAACGGTTCATATTAATAAAGGCTGGAAAGGGTACTGTGTTCGTCTCAGACCTACATTCCTGTTTTATCAAGTGATCTTTGGGCCACTGTTTTCAGGGACTGGGGCCTTGTGGGATGAGTAAAATGCATTCACAATCAACATTTGTTTGTTTGTTTGTTTATGTGTGTGTTTGTTTTTGTGTTGCCTGCCCTAAGGCAGGAAGACACATAGGGATCACTTTGTCCACTATTGTTGATGTCTGTTGTTGTTGATGTCTGTTGTTGTGAAAAAGGGTTAAAATTTGCCTGTAATATCCTCATACTTTGATGGATTTAAATCAAACTTGGGTCACAGGTGCAACACAGGATCCTTTATTTGTTGATGAGGTCAAAGGTCACATACCAAGGTCAGAGGTCATGTGAGGTCAAGTTGTAAGATGTAAAATTGACCTCATTTGAAAAGTTCAATTGGAACCAAACTTGGTTTATGGGGTTTACATGCAAACCCTCATTTGTTTATGAGGTCCAAGGTCATATATCAAGGTCAAAGGACATGTTAGGCCTATCATTCACAAACCGCGATGGCAGGTAACACAAGCGGTCCAAGGACCGATGTATTTTTTTTTTCATTAAGCTTTACTTGCATTTATTTTTTATGAGGATCAATATTTTAATGTACTTAAACTCATTTGCTATTCATCTATTGTGATTATTCAACATTATTGCATTGAGGTCCACAAAAAAAGTATGGTCAAACAAAAATAAAAATCCAGGAATACATCCTTGCACAGCAATATTGCTGTGATGTGAGGTGAATCTGGTCACCCCTGGTAGCGGGGACAAAACCATATTTAAAACTTTGGTTCTACTACTACTTCATCCACTAATTATGCTTGGACTTTAACCCTGGATCTCCTGCTTATATAGCACAAGTGCTCTAACCACAAAGCCACACAGAATCCCCGATATACAGGACATCAAACCATGTAGTTATGATAAAGTGTTGAGTCAACAGCACACACACATAAACAACAAACTAAAATGCACAAAAATAATTACTAATCCTTGCTAGCAAACCTAATCCGATTCAAAGTAGGCAAAAAAGCCTCACACCGGATTAAAATATCGGCACTAAACTTTACAGATGGGGTTTTGGGGTCAAGGTCATTCAATCAAGGCCATTCCCCTTTAATTCAAGCCAGGAAAGCTGCGTGATTGTTAAAATAGCCTTGTCTTCAGAACCCCGGATTTTACCAGAAGTGGTCAAAATTTTGGTATCTGAAGAAAACTATTTTTCTCATTTACTCTTAGGGCTAAAGGATGTTTGGTTTGATGTTACGAGTGAAAATCAGCCCCATTTTGGTCGACAAATAATGATTTTACACAGTACTTTATTTGGGGGTGTTAAAATCATGTTTTTAGCTTTCACATAAAAACAAGTTAAAATATCGGAGCAAAACTTTACAGATGAAAACTTCATATACTTAAATCAGGTCACCACCTTTAAAGGGGCATTTCGTGGTCCACAACCTCATCCCCCTCGACTTACCTAAAAAAAGTAGCGATTTTAATATATCTGAAATGTTAGCCTTAGTAATCCATGTGTACCTAATCTTAATGCAAATTTGGTCGTTTTTGCAAGAAGTTTGCAATTTTGTATTTTATGTACATAAACGGACAAATTACAGCACACTAGCCTATGGGACTGTGGGAAAAAAGGAATTACTCATAACACAAAACTGCAAGATTGCAAACGACTAAAATTTTGTGAATAAGCTTTAATTAAGGATATCTATAGAAATATGAATAAAACAAAAGGAATCACAAAATGCACTTTAAGCTTGGTATGCATGACTGGTCAGTTCAGCCATATTGTGTTAAAAAAAAAAAAAAAAAAAAAAAAAAAAAAAAAAAAAAAGGGGGGGGGGGGGGGGGGGGGGGGGTGAGGTTACGTTGTGTCCTGTGATGAACCAATCAGACAGATTGTATCATGGGTGGACATGGGTAGACATATCAAAATTGTTTGAGGATATTTATTAACTACAATATCTTGTTGGAACTTGGTGAAAACAAAGCTGAAATGAAAAAATGGCCGCCATCTAGAGAAAAAAAAAAAAACTTTGTGCACATGCAATCTCTTGGCGGTCACAAATTGCATTAAAGATTGATACATTCAAACATTGAACAGTGCACCCTGTCTTGGGACTTGGTTAATACCCACAGCCTTCACACTACCTGTCCTGATGAACTCTTCTGTCATAAAATAAAAACACTTGTAAATTGCCTCATTTTAAGAGTTAAACACTTGAGCTACAGCTTTCAAAAGTGATGTTAAAGTGAATGACAAAAAAAGCATGTAAGCCTCTTTCAAGTTGAAATTCCCTCCAATTTAAATCAACTATTAAATTATTATGTAAATGGACATTTCAAAGCATATTCAAGTGATTCAAGTGTCTTTTTGGTTCAGTTCTCTCAGTTTCAAACGATAAACACTTCAAACAACTTTGAAGGATGGTTAGCAGTTTGCTCTGCGAGTAGACCTACAGTTTACCCAATGTACCATGATTGTCCCATAGACTATGATTGCCCCTTAGACTTGTGTGCAAAGTGGTTTTTGATCATTTTTCTCTACAGGGCTACCATTTTGTTATTTGAGCTTTGTTTTCAACATTGTTTTCATCAGGCTCAATCAAGATATTGTAGACAATAAATGTCTTCAAAAAATGATATGTCCACTCATTTTTGAGAAATTTGCAGACAAAAAGCATAAACCTTTTTTTACCACTCTGTACAGAATCTCAGGGCTGAAAGGGATAAATACAACAAGAGTATCCTTGTTCAAAGTCCTCTATCAACTTCATTCATTGGTTCACACGTCTGATACAAATTATGTCACAGATCATATTAGAGAGAAATCATGCGAGGAGTGGAGCATATACCCCCTCCCTAAAACTAAATATAGCAATACCATGGTGAGAATTCTATCAAGCACCTTATTTGATGTTTCCAATTTCACCTAGCTTGTGTTCCATGCTTCCAATAGCAAGTTCAATAAGTTCAACTCAGGCAGAGCACCTTGTTCAATTTGTCAGGCTTTTTGCAAGAAGTTGATAGTTTTATACAGGGAAAATTAAAACCACAAAGCAATTTAATCAAGGCTGTGCCCCTGAGTAGCACAACCACTGCACCTGACCACAATGGGTATTAGTGGTTTTATACCTAGACTACAATGTAGTAGGCTTCTGGATCCAATGTGTACAACAGACCACAAGGGAGTGTACCAATTTATTTATTTAATATTTCTCTAGACAGGGTAGCCCCTCAATGCTAAAGCACTGATTTCAAACCTGGAAATGCAATGTTCAAAATAATTGAGAATAAATATCAATAAAAATAATACAGTGTGAAAAATAAATAGCGAGTTTGTCGGTTCTTAGCAGACAGCCTTGATCAAGGTTACAACAGCAGTTTCATTCAAGCTCCGACTTATGCATATCACAAGCATTCAGCAAATCCTTTGACTTTTCTTACTAATCAATATTTTTCAAACCCCTATTCTTAACCCAAGCAGAATCTAATTCATTCTAATTCATTAATTGATACTTAATCTTCATTCTTAAGCTTTATCCTTAAGGCAATCCCACCCAGGAGTTTAAACACGTACAAACATATGATTGGCAAGTCGACAGAATCGATGTGAGGGCTGAGTGATAATCTATACACAGCCCCAGCAAACTATTATAGATGGAGGAAGCAGGGGGTGGGCATTTCTTTACTCCTCTAAATTTTGAACTAGGTCCTCCAGCTTAAAGGTGCATTTCTTGATTCCAGCACCTTCTGTTTTATTCATTATTCACTAGATATCATTGAGAAAAGCTTATTCAGAAACTTTGAGTTGATTTCGATCATGTGTTATGAGCAATTGCTTGTTTCCCACGATCCATAGGCCACAGCTGCACCGTGCTGTCCGTTTACGGACAGAAAATACTAAATTGCAAGTTTCTTACAGAAACGGCCGAATATGCATGTAAGATTAGGTACACATGGGTTACTAAGGATGACGGTTCAGATGACATAAAATCTCAACTTTTTTTAGGTAAGTTGAGGGGGGTGAGGTTGTGGATCACGAAATGCCCCTTTAAAGCAATACGGTTTATGCATTACAATTTTCACCAACTTAAATTTAAGTTGGTAAAAATTGAAATGCATAAACCTGTATTTAAGAGCAACATCAGAAAGAGGTTTGTTTTGTGATATTTCTCCAGAAATAATCACGAAATGCCCCTTTAAAGCAAGACTAGAAAATTGCTAAAATGTAGTAGTAGTAGTAAAAACCAAAGTTTTAAATCCGTTTTAGTCCCCGCTAACGGAGGTGGCTGGATTCACCTCATATTCACAGCAATACTGCTGATGTGAGGATTAATTGGAGCAAAAGATAATTGACCGGATGCCCTTCCTGATGTCAACATGCTAGATGGCCGCCATTAGCTCTCCAGAGCCAAAGCCCTTGTAGGCAGATCTTTTTAGTTCTACCAAGGTAACCAGCTACCCTCCTCATCGGATTTTGTTAGAAACCTGATGAGGGTGACTGTTTAGCCACCAACAACCCGGCCCTGGGACAGGTAGTACTGGTTACCAGGATACCAGTAGCAGGCCCTCAAAGAAAACCTGATGATTGATGAAAAATTAACTTAAAAAAAACGGTCAAATTAGGATCAGATCCTGATATTATAAAAATCCTTATTTCAGAAAAAAAAATGAACGGTAGCAAAATTTCAACATCATATATGTGTCATATGTGCCATTTTTGCGTTTTTAACATGAAGTTACAAGCTTGCCCTAGATCTCCCTCACAGTTCACATCTTCTGCCACCCATATTCGAGACAGTCTGGACCCATCTCGAATGTGAAGAGATGGGCCACTCTGATCTGGTAGCTCAATCTGTCCGGTACCTAAACTTGGACTTACCTTGAACATAAAGGGCTAGTAGCTTTAAAGGGGATATCATGACCCACACGCTTCATCCCCCCGACCGGAATTTTTTTTTACCTCAAAGAAATTTGAATTGCAATTGTTGTATCTTTTGCACTGTTGGCCTGAAGTATAGTATGTAGGTCTAATCTTACGTGCAAATTTGATTGCTCTAAAAGAAAAATTTGTTAATTTGTTTTTCTGTCTGTAAATTGACAGAATTACAACCACAGTGACCTATGGCACAGTGCGATAAACCAAGTGAATCATAAAGTCAAAACCCAACACCAGAATCAACTGGCTGAAAGTTTGGATGATATCATTATCAAGTGAATCATAAACAAAAATACAAATGGCATGATCACGAAATGCCCTTTAAGGCTGAGGTTAGGGGTTTTATTACCAGGCAGATAGAGAATTCAGGTAGAGAAATATATTATGTTCGAAATTAATGAGTCATATTTTTGTATAATTGGGTTTTTTTTAAACATTTCTTTTTCTTTCTTTTCCACCATACACAGCTGGGTGTGATGAGTGTCTTTCATAGCACAGAAATGATTTGCCGGCGCCCTCCCGTGTCCGACATACCCACAGATTGGATGTTCTCCTTGCTGGCGACATGGATACTTAGACAATGTGCTGCTACTTAAACCTGCTCATTGCTATGTTTAGGTAAGGGTTGAAATAGAAGTGAATGAGAGATGTAGGTTATGTAGTAGATTCTGGTAGAATGTGAATTAACAGCCATAGAGGTAGATTAATAATAGGCTAGAGTATCGACGGCCAACTTGATTCAACAATTTTACTGGCAGATGCTTATATGTTACGCCCAAGCCCAGTGTACATGTATATGAAAAAATGCAATTTATTGTTGATTTTGCCAGGCGACCCTCGGTTATAAAATGATCCTTAGACATCCAAGAACATCATTCGGCATTTGGTTTATTCAGAAAAATTAGTTTTTTTGCAGATTTTCAATATGGCTTCCAAAATAGCATGGACTATAGTATGTTCGTAGTTGCTATGACGAGTGTTGACATTTTTAAAACAGTCGTAGTGGTGCACAGTTCTACTATGTGAGTGATCAAGCCAAAATGGAGTCGGAAAGTCGAATATTGACTTTGAGATATAGCCAAAACAAGGAGAAAATGTCTTTGGTTCCTATTGTTTGAGCCACCCTTTAATTATATCTTTGGGGAATTAATGGGCCAATTTCAAATGGGAGTTTCAGCAAAATGTAGCTTTTAAATGGTCATACAGTACATTGGAAAAGTAAAAATCGAATTTCACCGACTTCAGACTCATTTGCTTGACGCATCACATATTTTTATTTAAAATGGAGCTTGGACCTCGGTAGTGCGAAACCGTGTCTTGCCAACTCATTTTTATCCCCATCGGATTGAAAAAGCAGAGGGGGATTATGAGAGACGCGGGTGCGAATGTCCGTATGTATGTATTGTATGGGTGTTCCAGTTGGTTAGGTTTCGTTTTTCGCTCTCCTTCGAAAAGGTTAAGTCCGATTTAACCCAGATTTGGGGGGCTATGGTGCCAATAGGGGTCATTCATGTGTGGATGATGTCAAAGGTTAATAGACCAAGGTCAAACGGTTCATCTGAGGTTCATGTTTCAGACTGCCATCGTGCCAGGGGGATGACGCAGTTTACTTGCTGTTATTTTAATGGTAATCAGTGTGAAAACAAGCATGTTATGCCATTTCTAAAGAATGAACCGGGAACAGCCACGAGGCCTTAATAACAACAGTGGTATTCCTAGTCAAATTAGGGATTTCAAACTATAATGCGAGTGGTTCATTGTGAATTATATAACAACGATGCACCCACACATCTGCATTTTTTTATCTCACAAGGGTAGCGTATCCCGGTTAAAATATGAAACAATAAACAATTCAGCATTTTTTCACACAAACAGAAACTTTAAGGGCAATGGCCAGTATTTAGATATGAAGTTATCATCTTGATAGATTTGGCCTTTCACTCCAAAACCCATCTGTAAAGTTTAGCGCCGATTATTTCAATATGTTCTGATTCGAGAGTTAAAAATGTGATTTTGTAAGCCCCATAGAGGGAATATTGTAAATTAATATTGGTCGACCAAAAAGTGGGCACGTTTTGCTCATTAACTTCCAAACCACAAATCCTGTGGCTCTAAGATTTCACAGGGTAAATGAGAAAAATACTAGCTTCTTATGGTACCAAACTGTTGACCATGTGAAATCTTGGGCTAAAGGATGTTTGTTGGAATATGAGCAAAAAATGGCCCCATTTTGGTTTGGAACCAATATTAAATTTTAAACCCGGACCGCGGGGGGGGTACTCTCTTGGGCTTGACAAAATACATTTGAGGCTCTACATCAAAAACGGATTGAAATATTGGTGCGGGAACTTACAGATGGGGGTTTTATGTGAAAACTTTGCATACTTGGGTCATCACCCTTAAAAATGTTCACATCATTGAGCAAAATGTTTGCCAAATAAGTAACACTTATTTACAAATTGGCTGGTACTGTACTCACATTTTAGTTGCAATCATGCACGTCTAAAAAATGAAATGAAAACGAACATGTCAACAACCAAAGGTGTCTAAATGCATGTCTAGAACTGTAATGTGGTAGCATATAGGATCAATGACAGGGTTCATAACACAATCAACAAACGTGCGCTTGTTGTAGTAAAAGAATATAAGGGCGTTTTAATCAAGTTTGAATTTGAATTGACCAGTAACGGTTCCCCTAAAAGAACTGAAATGATGACATCAACAATGACAAGTATGCTTATATCAACGGCTGCGACATTTGATTTTTCTGAAGGTGAAATAGTGCTTGATGAAACAAATTGCAATGGTTGTAATGTTTCACATGAATTTTACAGAAATGTAGAGGAGTGAATAAAGATCATGAAAATTAAAATAAGTGAGAGCTAGGTGTGGCCGATACATGACCAAATGTGGACTTTTTTGTCTTGCCTAAGCTGTCAGAGCAAGATACGTAAGAAATCACTATTTCTTTATGTTAAGTTTTGGTGGTTAAAATTTGGTCTCAAAGTTTTGGAATTTGTTATTCTGCCAAATGCTTTGGCCAATTGTTAGCCAAACTTGATCAGAAGAAGAACCACTTGGCCAAGGTTCATATGTGTTGAGCTCCAATTGGGGTGAGAGGATATGTGAGCCGAATAAAGGGACATTCTTTGAAAATCTATCCATTCGTTTCTCTGTAAACAAAACAAATGCTCGATCACCAAACTGGGCAGTACAATGCCTGACCCAAGCCCATTATGAGGTGTTACACGACGGGGTCAAAGAGTAAATGGGAGTGGATTTAAAGGGTATTCTGCCATCCTCGGATTCTGAAGTCGGGTACCTGTTCAATCTTAAAATTTCTGATCGTGTGAGTGGGCCATATTTTGAGAACCCACCTTGTTGATAATAACTTTGACCACATGTCTTGAATTTCATACGAAGGTGCATTTGCATTGGTTCTTTGTGATGTCATTACAAAGCATTATCAATTCATGTGTGTAGTTGGTGCTGTTGTTAATGTTTAGATTTAGAGTGAGTGAAAATTTCTAAAATTTCCTATGCTTTGATTGGTTCGGCAAAAGATAAGTTAACGTTATTCGTGCTTTTGTTTTGTATTTTGTGTGTATTTCCATGGTAACGCTCGTGCAAATCTAACAAATGGAATCATCACACAACTCATGCTTATTGCATACAGTATCTGTTCCACTGTATTCTGCCTAGTGCCTACACGGATCTTTTCATGCAGTGGCAAAATGAAGAGGTCTGTCTATTTGGACTGATGAAAGTATACAATTGTAAAAACGAAGAATGCAACACTAGTGACTTCAAGAAATTGAAAAATTGCCTGTTCAAGGAATTCTTTTTAACAATCTTTCTTGACGCAAACAGCCCGCCGCCATGCGGCCTATACGCGAAAAGCGAGCAAAAAAACAAAAAAAACAAAAGCGGGTAGACGTCTTCACATTCAGCCGTAGAAGCAGGAATTGGGCTGCTACTTTTGTCATCAAATAGCAGATCACGGGACGTCATTAATCATGTAATAACCGGTTCAACATGAAGATAAATTGATTCAAAGGATTTATGGTATAAATCTATCGGAACATATATAATGAAATATCCCTGAATATGACCGTACCAGATGGTTGGCATGGTCATTGGCGTAGGAGTATTCCTTGCGCAAGAAAAGCACCATTTTCACGCATAACTTCGAAGAAGTAGAAGATTTAGGAAGGCGCCATGTGATTTTTTTTTACGCTCAGCGTTTTGCACAAGCCATGTTTAGTCTTCACACAATTGAAAGATGATCGGTGGTTAGTCAAGTTTGGCACTGTATGAAGGACTATCGCGTTTACTTTTAACATTGTTGAAATTAAAAACACAGCTTTAATTTAAAATTTCCTTTTAAAATGTTTCAATTTATCAAAAAATGGCATTACATTTATGCCTAATTTTATAAAATGAGCCTGGAGATTCTTGAGAAGAAATATAGTTTTTAAAATACAATAGGAAACTCTTGCATCATACAAAGAAGCGTACTCGGTACATTGAAAAGTAGGAGATTGCTGAACCG
Organism: Ophioderma brevispina; assembly: GCA_023653785.1. Taxonomy (NCBI): domain Eukaryota; kingdom Metazoa; phylum Echinodermata; class Ophiuroidea; order Amphilepidida; family Ophiodermatidae; genus Ophioderma; species Ophioderma brevispina. Next base: position 30,588 of record JAMKCH010011411.1, read on the forward strand.
CGTATTAGTGGGTTTCGAACCCTGCTCTCTATACAAATGGATGGAAACATGGGCTTCGTAATTGAGACACTGACTGCCATATTGGTCATCCAAAAAAAGAGCCCAAGGCAGGTGGTTAAGAGTACGGTCATTATGACAGAAGATTTGTTCCAATTGAAATGTGGATAAACAGACTAAAGGACTCAAGCAAATTCAGGGAGACTCATTGTTATTTGGCGCGTTATGGGATGGCATGTCTACTAAAAAGGCACCGGGGATGATACAATTCTTTTTCAACATGTGTCTCTGGAATGGTATGGTGTTCGGTAGACCAAGATGCCCGCCCGTGCATCCATTCATCTAATATACAATTACGTTGGTTAGCCATACATTGCTATAAGATCAGATGGTTGGTTACAGTGCGACTGCCGATTAAACTCAATATTACGCGACCCCTTATCAAATGTCCACGTTTTCCTGATTGTTAGTGTTTAGGCCAACTAAAAACCTTTGTTAATCACAACATGATATCTCAAACACCCCTTTAACATTTTTCTCATATCACTGAGAGTTTTAAAAAGTGTGTTTTTTGCAATAAAAAATTCTAAACGACTTCCTTCCTATGACGTCCTTGTGTGCTCAACGAAGTTTCAAAAGGATGAGGATTGTGGCAAACTTGCACGTGATATGTGCGCGTATGGGATAATTTTGCTGGCTTCTGTTTCGGGATTGAATGCGGCGTTTTTGTAAAATATACAACAGGGCATAAAACATGGTAGCTTTCCATGATTCGTAGCTACAGTTGTGTATTATTTTGGTCGGAATAAATCTGGATTTTTCGCAAGGAATACTCCAATGGCCTGAAAAACCATCTGGTACAATTTGATTTAGGGGGATATTTCATTCAGATGTGCCGATAGATTATACCAATAATCGCTTTTTACTTTTTTAATTTTAAAAAATATGGAATTTCTACAGTGGATTTTTGAATTGGAACTCTTATTATGAGTTTGGGGACAATTTGGGAAATTTTAGAAGTGGTGACGCCACCGCATTGTTTGACGTATTATTTTTGCCAAGGGGAACCACACTCAGATTTATACGCGTAATATACAGATGCATCGCTTTTAATAAACACGTGGAAAAAGGATCGTATGTTCGCCCATCGGAAATCGTTTTTGGAATAAGGGGTAAATTTTGCAATGTTGACTTAATGGTGTGTTTTTGGAACAACGCTCATTTTGGCCTAGAGTAATAGATAGGGACCTTAATTTAACATTCCCGAATTTGTTACGTATTCGACCCCGTAGTGTTCTGGACTATCGGCCTCATAATGATTTTTATATCTTACACCACAACACCTTGTGACTTTGTATATATCAGCCCTTTACGGCGTGACTTATATAAAAGCTATTGTCGAGAATAATTTGCAGTCTTCGATAGTAGCAGGGGGTAGGACATGCCATCCTAACAGCAACAGCAAATTCTAAAAATAATAAAAGATAAATACAGATTATCGGTGTAAATATAACTCACCACTTCTCAAACATTGATGCAAAAATGATGCCTACCAACCCTAATACCCTTGAACATAGGCGCCATGGCTACAGAGCTTACTCGCGATCTGTAGCCAGCGCTCTAACCCAAACCACCGTACTCGCCACACAGACCAAAAAATACCATTCACATCTGGAAACACTTTTTGATATAAGTATGCTGCAACATTTATGTATATAACATGGTATCAACTCTTGTTCGCCTCTCGCCACTACACCTTTGAAAAGTCCAAGAGAACCGACTTGCATTGGAAATTCCAGCGCTATGAGTTGATCAAAGAATACTTCATTCCGACTCCACTTGGACCACCGCTCATCATCTCCCATGTTGTCTTCTTAGTGCGGTTTATCATGCATAAATGTTGGCTGTTGCATAATTGGAAGCATGGTCCACTGAGTGCGTTCCTTCAAGTTTTTTTTGTGGTTTTTCGTATTTGGGTGTCCATCATACTAGAAATGACCAAGTAATTCAAAGGATAAAAATCTCAAAAAGAATTGCGATGTCATATTTGCACAATAGTTGTTTACCGTGGAGGGAAAGTTGCACAGTGTCGACCTCACTCTCCTCTCCCGTCCAGTGCTAATCATATGTGGTGTATGCAAGGTGGATTACAGAGGGACCATGCAATTTTTATGCCATATAAGAATTTATTTTTAAAACCCTGAGTCCATATATTACAAGAGAAGAAATAGGATTAGACAAAATTCATATATTGATATTTTTCATTGCACGGTGTTGTATGGATTAACAGGGAAAAGCGCAATAATGTCGGATAATTAAAAAAAATGTGAAAATGTAATTTTTTAGTTTTACAAAATCAAAGATGATAAAATGTGTATAAGGCATATAACTAATACCGTCTCCCGCCTATAGACACAGAGACGACCGAATCAAATCTACATAAACAGCATGATGTGGTTTACACCAGTACAGAATACATAAGGTCAATAAAATTGTTGTTTGAGGTGAAAACTGTACAGGACCAGGGGCACCATATTACGCTTATAAATTGGGGATATTCACACAGAAGAAAGGCTTTTTTGATCTCAACGCCGGAATTTTGATACGCACATATAGAAATTACAGAATCGGATAAAGTACTCCGGCTTTTTATGGAGATTTTGAGCCAACCACTGCAGGTTATGTTAGCTTTTCTATGCTAGTAACAAAAAAAAACAAAAATACGAATTTGATGTTCAAGCGCAAATGCTGCTTATCACTTAAGGTCAATTTCGTGAACCTAACAACCTCATTATTGTTATGGTTCCCTAAATAACTCGACATCCCTAGTTCCAAAATTCAGTATTCTGATGGTGTTATCTTGATTGTTGAGCACATTTGCTTGTTCCATAGGTCCATTTGTTGTAATTTCTGTCCGTTTGAGCAAAAAAAAATACCAAAATGACAAAGTTCTTCAAGGAGTGGATGGAATTTGCCAATAAGATGGGGGTGGGGGTAGGCGAGTCGGGGGGGGGGGGGGGTGGGGGGTGGAAGTTTCATAAAAAAATTCTAATGGAAAAGTTGTTTTCTGAGGGGGCAGTGGACCCTTGGGCTGATTCCAATTTCGATCAATAGAGGTCTTCTACTGACTATTATCTGCCAGTAGGGCAATATGTAACAAATAAATTTCAGTGTCTTTTGTACTGAAAGTTAAAGGCACTGATGATTTGATTCAGATTTGTGCATGCCGGTAACAACGTATAGGTTATCCTAACATACCCTGCAAGTAATAAGACCAAAAGCACCCTAATTAATGATAAAATAAGATATTTTAGGTATTACTGTCCCTATGAATTTAAACCGTAACTGAATGGGTGAGTCATATCTTTGTGTGGAAAAACTGCTGTTTTCATGCCTTTATGTAAACTTTCATGTGGGACAAAATACCCCCCCCCTCTCTCTCTCTCTCTGCCTTAGCTTTATGCGATTCCGCAATTTTCAAATCATTTGTTTCTTTGATAGTGTCTTTATTGTGGTGGAATTTATCTCTTATTACTGCGAACAAAAGCTTTTGACAGCCCGAGTTTGAAGCCATGGTTTTACGCTGGGAAGAATTCATTCTGAGCGAATACATAGCACAAAGAAAACAAATGGAACAGCAGGATATCAATGAACAGTCAGGCGTACCGGAGACAGGTATGGAAGGCCTAAAAAAAATGTTGTTTGTTGTAAGGAGGAAAAAATATTAGGGTCAGTTGGTTAGATTTTTTTGTAAAAATGACTTCACACACTGAATGCTACTTGTTGTACTTGTTTGTCAGTGTTATCAGTCATTAAAAGACCTTTTCACATGAACTTCGGAAAAGTACGCGAGGTACGCGAGCATCCTTATACGCTCGCATACATTCACAAGCGCTTGCCAGTGATGCTCATTATGCAAAGGCAAAATACGCGTAAGTGGTGCGCCCAACAGGTGCAAGTGATGACCCTTTAGGATGCATATTGGGGTCATCATGTTCGGTAAACTTCGTTTTGACGAAGTCTATTCTGTCAGACCGTGTGGTAGAGTTTTTCAAAAGTTTCAGAAAAAGTTTCTCATTCAAGAAGTAAAAGTCCAATTGCTACAGAGCTTGGATCATAGATATCCCTTGGGAAACTTCATAATGTTACTGGAATACTCATCTGCCGTCTGGAACCCTTATACTACAGATCTTATAAACAAAGTTGAGAGCATCCAACATAGAGCAGCAAGATTTGTTGTTAATGATTATTCCAGGTACAGTAGTGTCTCTAAAATCATCAAGGACTTACACTGGAGTACACTAAAGGATAGAAGGACAGTAAGCCGATTGTCCATCTTACAAAAGGCAAGACAAGGCCTCCTATCCCTGCCGGTGGATACCATCCTTCAGCCGGCCCGGCGTCCATCACGCACCAGCACAGTAACTGCTATCAAACCATATCTGTCAAGAAAGACTGTTACAAGTACAGCTACTTCCCCCAAACAGTAAAAGACTGGAACTTATTACCACATTCGCTAACAATTATTGAAGACCCACAGCAATTCAAAACAGCTATCATAAGTCACCTCAATCGACAAGACTAAGTAACCTACATGCGCACACCATTTCCTGCATGCTTGACTCCACCTGGAGTGTTGTGCAGTACCAATCCAGATCCAGATAACCCTAACGCCCCTCTCTTTTTAAACCATTTCTCAGAGTTGAAAATCTACTGACGAAGGTGGAGATGGTATTTGCTGACCCAGAGACGGGAGCTTCCTTCCGTCGCTTGGTCTGCTTGGAGAAAAGGGGCCCTGCGAGAGACCAACAAATTGGAAGACCAGGTATGTTTGTTATACTTTATTATCACTGGATGACATGAATTGATAGGCTTTATGGCAAAACGTCTGCTTGTTCAACTGACCATTAATTACACAATCACCATATTCCTCCGTTGGTGTACCGCTTGGTTCGCGTTTTTCTCTGCGTTTCTCTGCTTCCAGGACGCCGATTTTGGAAAATTAGCTAATTATGGACGCACTGAATTTCACAATCGAAGGGGTTTGGGGTTCCAAAAATTTCAACTGGATGCAAGGGCCAACCACACGTCCGTTTTGACTGCTGTGGGATTGCAAACCTCCCAATTTTACTCTTTCCCGGAGATAAAAAAATGTGTACCTGATTCACTAGACCTTAATGTTTTTAAGTGCAAAATCTGTCCCAGCTGATTCTCTCTTTGGCTATACCCTGCCAGATCTCCATCACAAGATCTTCATTCATAAAACTACTTCCGCTTGATGTTTGCCGATAGCGAATCAAAAATCATTTACTGTCCAGAACTTTTCCATAACTACACTTAACCAATCGGCGAATGTAAGCACGGTCCATGACCATTTCATGACATGCTTGGGGTCTGTCATGCTAGGGAGTCCAAAATGGCCGACCGAACATAAAGTGATGTTGACGTATGCAAAACTTTTCCTTCCCTCACAGAATTGCAATCTTTTAAACTTTCAAATATACGTTGGCAGTTGGCTACTTTGTGCAGTAGGGTACTTTTGTGGCAGTTTACACTTGGTTCAGGTGTGACACTTTGTGGCAGTCTGGTAAACTCTTGTGCAGTTGCTACTTTGGTGCCTTTGGCATTTTTGCAGTTTGCAATTTTTTTCATTTGCTACTTAATTTGTGCAGTAGGTACTTTGTGTAGTTGGTACTTTGTTGGTGCGGTAAGTACTATCATATGGTAGGTACATTGTGCTGTGCATACTATAGGGAGACTAAGGAGTGACAACTGTTTTGATAGATAACCTAAACTTCATCTACTCCTTAATTATATAGTTCAATATACGCATTTTCCATGGCACAATAAACTTATGCATTTTTTGAATGACTACTGCCATGCTTGAGGTTACTATACTACACAATAGATTAACTTGCGGGAGGCCCGCGCTTTGTTTCGCGGGCTCCCGCTAGCTGGTGACGGGAAGCGATCACTGAATGGACCCATCAATGAAAGCAGAGCATACTGAAGGATCAGGTCCCCGTCTGTCCCCGTATTTCGCATTACAATGCCGCCTTGCAGTAAATTTTCCAAACCCGCATGGGAATTGACCCGAGGCTGGTGTCCTAGGTGCCCCGGGTGACTAGGGCCCGTAAAAAATAAAGTTCAGCCCTTGCGTGTGTGACAAAAGTCAGAGAGGAGGGAGAGCAGTGGAGAGAGAGGAAGAGTGAGTGGAGTGAGTGAGTGAGTGATGAGCGAGCGAGCGAGCAACAAAGTGCATATACAGGTGGCCCATTTCCCCGCCTGTCGGCAATGACACCTTACTTAGGTTGAGAAAATACTCAGTAACCTACGAAAATTTAATTTTACGCCGCTATGCGCGGTTAATAATTTAATGCTAGGGCCCTCTTGGGTTGAGAAACATTAAGATTTTTGTTTTATAAACTTTCACATCATGAATTATGAAGTGGACTACTTACCCCAATTCAATCGTTTCTATCAAATATCATGAGAAAAATGGGTTTTTGAAAGTGAATATTGCAAGTGTTCCGCGCTTCGCGTTCCTCACCCCCTGGTCCTTCTCCCATAAACACTACTCTACCTATGAAATAGTTCAATCAAAACACCGTGCATCAACATTATAGGCCTACAGAAGCTCCCCACATCCCCGCCCAGCTCCGCACTTCGCGCAACTGTTAACTTCAACCCCACCCCCCCCACTCATCCCCCTCCGATAGGGTTCTGGAAACGAGTTGGTAAAAGGGGCCCGTAACTCCAAGGTTCCCCCGGGCCCCTCAATTTCTCCCTCTCGGCGGCCCAGTATACCCGCAACCCTAAATCTCAACTTTTTTTGTTTTTTTTTTGGGTTTTTTTTGGCTTTTACTGTGGATCCGAATGAATGGATTCCCCCTTGCAGCTGAATTTCATTAGCACCAATGATGTCATGGCAAATGCAGAATAGTACTAGAGCTGGGAGTTACCGTTTAATTTCTTATCTGTTACACGGTCTGTGCTTCTTTCCGTTCAAACGTTTAACCGGTCATAACGAGTTAACTACTGCCGAATTTGGCGCTAATCCACGCAAATGCAAAATTCTTGCACTGCATAATCGTCGTATCGGGTTACCACCGGCTTTGCATTCGATCATAAATAACATCTGACCACAAAATGTTGTTTGTACTCTTACCATATGTTTAGGTTTACAATCCAAAATAAGCAGTTGAATATCCCACAGATCCCAAACGACGAATAACTGTGGGAGCTGCCATTTTATCTTTTTGTGTTTGTGATCCCTCTGTAGACTGAATTGAAGCAAGCACCGCGTAATTGGGGCTGTGTTATGCGGTGAATATGCCGAAGTTCAACCCACTCACGCACAGAACTGGTAACGGGGGATTTCTCTGTTTCCTCCGTAAAGTCGAACCATTCCCTCTATAAGAAGCATTGGAACTGTTACTTTTTACTTTCACTGACGGCTGGTAATTATTGGGAAAATTTGACTGGCACCATTAAAATATCGGAAAAAAATTTAGTAGGGTTTGCTGACGCGTAACTTTAGTGAAATTTTCTAAACGTTTTAAGTGACAACTTCTTCCGTTCGTGTATACGGTAAACGTCCCAGCACTAAATGTACTCTGGCGAATGCTTTTAATGAATATTGTTATTATCCGAAGTGATTGAAGTCGGGGATGAAGTGAGAAATATGGTGTAATGCTTTGGTGGATTGGTAAAGGGGCCAATCTGACGTTGTCACCTTCAACAACACATCCCTGTCGTTTCCCCTTCGAATTTTAGTGCACCACAGTCCGCATTGAAAAGTCATGCTACCATATCTATAAGATTTTTTAAGTTCCTTGGATTGTAATGGTAATGCGATGGGCTGCTGGTGGACATCATGAAGAGACGATCCAGCTGAGAAATCCCCCTTTGGATGTTATCTATAAATTAATCACAAAATATATATATTGCGTGCCGTAACCTTTGTAGAAAATATTTTGCGGCAAAAACCACAACTTTTCTTGGATACCTAAAACTCTAGGCTAGGGACACTCAAAGGCATGTTTCAGATCCTTCAGGGAACACTTGAAGGTAGGCCATGTTAATAAATAACATTGAGAAAATGTGTTTTTTTTTTCAACGCACCCCTGAAGTGTGTAGAATAGAAAGTGATTTTTTTACCAAAAGGAAGTGCGTCACTATGACACAGAAGCGATCAATAAGAGGTGACACACTGTGGCTACACCGCGCAACCATACCAGGCGATGATCAACCACAAATTTTGGCATAATTGTTCGCATGTTTCTATCCCTTTCATGTATCCGTATTCGTACCTTTTTAATAGCTTAAGTTCTCGAGTTCTATCATATCCTGTAACTCATGTAGGCCTAGTTACAGATTCCGAATAATAAAACGTAAATATTTTCACATCCTTAATTTTCCGTAATTTGAATATTTGTACCTCTAAGCTACCCCCGTGTCTATAACCCGAGCTTCCCTCCGTCATACCACAACCAGCGTGTTATTAACCATTTTTTCTTCCTCTCCCCTAGATTTTTTAACCACATTTTCTTATACTCCATGTCTTGGCCCCAGTTTTCCGTATTCTGTCTTATATTCCTTTCCTCATAAACTAAACTCGCCAAAACTCCCCGTATATAGGCCTAGATCCCTTCTTCCTGTAATTCATGAATAAACTCCAGCTAGTCCACTTAGCCTAGCCTATCCTCAATTGTAAACTTTTTCAATACTTCAGTTCCGTACTTTTAGTAGTCCATATCCTGTAGGCTCATGTGTTCCTTTTAGATAAGAACGCATCAATATTTCATCCCATAAACTTTCGATTCGTTAACTTTTTTTCTTCTCAAAGTACTCCCCGTGTGCTTACCCGTAGTCCCCTCATCCCGTCACAACAACTCCCTCTTTTCCTTATAATATCTCCTCAAACTTCAGTAATAAGTTTCTCGAAAGCGCGATCCCTAATCCAGGTATGAATCAAAACAAAGTATCAAGTCCTGTCCGTTCCCAAGTTCGTATTTTCTACCACTCGTAAAGTGCACCCGCAACCCATATTTTCGCAAGTTTTCTTTTCCCTTTTTTCTAATAACCCCTGTATTCCAGCATACGAATTTATTTTTTCTATAGATTCCCAATGCAGTAATAACCGTCCGTAGTTCCTATTCTCTTCCCAAAGTGTCAGATTGCACTGGCAATTTCCGTATTCTTAGGCATAATTACAAACACCCCCCCAACCCCCCCCCCCCCCCCCCCCCCCCGTGTCCTCGAACATACATCTGTCGTGCCAGAAAGCGTTGAAAAAAAAAGCGGTACAACAATCCTAAAGTCTCATATTTTGTTTCTCAAACTCTCCTGTTATATGACAGTCCCGGATCACGCCCCGCATGCAGTGACCACAACTGCCCTCTTGTACGCTGCCACTGTACACAGTCTGCGGCGGCGTGTTGCTACATAGTTACGCACAGCCACAGCGAATGGTGTTTAAACCCATAAGGCATCAGCATGGCGCTCACTAGCAACAGCAAACCGTTTTTTTTTTTTCTGTTATTCGCAAAGTAACTGAATATTTTGATAAAATGAATGTCCAAACGCACCATGGCATGGTATAATACCCAACCAATGTAACAAAAAAACAAAACTCGCTATAGAGCCATCTCTGAAGAGGTCGAGATCCTTCTGTTTATATATAGGATTATAGAACCAAATAATTTGCAAATTTTCCATAGCTACCAAATTCTCTACCCCACAAAAATGATGTTTTTTAGGTGCTAGCTAGCCAATAATCCTACTTTGATATATTTTGTCTAAATTTCTTCAATAGCATCTTGAGATGACCAATGATGCGGTAATTGGTTTATCACAGCTCTAGCGGTAACAAGCTTTCAGCAGATGGGATTGACCACGGAAACTCAAAGCAGATCAACGCCATGTAGAAGGTAGGGTAGCTGAACAACAATTCTTAAACAGCTGTGAATAATGTACCAATTTCTTGCTGAATGCCGACGGTTCAATTCGACAATTGACCCATGTAGTATGCGTCTGCGTATTGACGTTATTTGGAGGTTGACGTGCTCGCGCCATACTGCCTTTTGCTATACCTTCGGCGCGCCCCTGCCAACATGGCGTTTCATTTCGTTCAAACGTTTGGTCTATTTTTGTCACTGGGTGGGGGCAGTCCTTTCCCCTTGTTGTATTATTTAATCCATAAGGATCTCGAAATTGGGTAAAGATGACCTTAAAATTGTAAGTCGTTAAGAATTAAATAAGGTATGATTTGGGGAACCGGTACGTGCCGGTAACTCTCCTAAAAAAACGACTAATTGAACCAGGCGACAACACCATTATTTTTGCGTGGCACAACTCGGCCTCCAATGAATGTATCGCTTGTTTCATTTTGTGGCGACACCATTATTTTTTGGCCTTTGACACCACCATCATCCACTCAAACTAAAAAGTTATAAGTATAATAAAACCGTGTTTTTTGCCATCCCATCGCAAAAATATTTACACTTCATTCCCCTCAATGTGTGTGTGTGTTAGGTGTGTGTGTGTATGTTGAATTGTTCTATTAATCATAAACCACTAGGAGAGGTCAAAGGACACCGCCTACTCTTCCTTACTGGTTAGATAATTTTC
>JAMKCH010011412.1:0-27108 GCA_023653785.1 Ophioderma brevispina
CGGCAATGAAGGACAGAGCAGAGGCTGAAAGGATGGGAGCGAGGCGGCGCCAGAGATTTGGCCAAGTTCTAGAGGGAAGGAAAGGAGTCGGAGAGAGCGAAAGGTCGCAGTGAGAAGAGGGAAAGAAGCCCGCACCAGGGGGCGTAGGGCGGAGGGGAGGCAGGATACACGGAGACAGGGAGAGGAAGAGAGGAAACGAGGAAGGAGGAAGGGGGGTGGGGGGCGAGGGAGGTGGGGGAGTGAGGGGGAGGAGGAGGACGGGCAGGGGGGGCGTGAGGAGGATGGCATGGAAAGAAATGAGGGGGAGTAAGGACTACCATATGAGTTATGTGGAGATAGATGGGACATAGTCGGGCTCTTGCATGCGTCTGAGTCGAGTCGGGTTCCATTCAGCTTGTTAGCATGTCGGGGTGACGCCTTGATTCTTTAGACATGGTCATAAGATGGAATCGGGCAGCACGCTTTGAACTTTGTCCAACTGCGTTTCACCCCCCGCCCCCCCCCCCCGGTACACGGGGATTGGTTATGCCGCCCCGAGGAGAAAACGAGCTTGGGAAGCTTTAGAGGATGGCCTTTCCCCCTTCCCGGAACCAATGCTTTGTAGGCAGTTCTAGTGGCTCTGTCACAACAGGAAAGGTCTCTTCTAGCCCTATTAGTAGACCCAGGTTTCTATTAGCTTTGCGAGCAGCTTCTGCATTTAGATGTTTATTCCAAGAAAGGTAAGATGCACAATCTCCATCCTAAATAAGGGTAGGTTTCACCTCTTCAAGTAGAGTGTCTTCCATATGATAACGGTTAATGAGTGGGTTTCTTTGTGGTATCCTCATTGAGAAACATTTTTTGTGATTTAAAGCCATCTGCCAGGTGTTTTCCCATTTGCAAAGTTTATCAACATCATCCTGGAGGATCTTGTGCATCACTGACTTGTTTTTATTTCTCTATAAACTATTGAAGTCGTCGCCAAAAAGTCTAAACACTGGATGAGGGTCATCTGGCAAGTCATTGATATAGATTAAAAACAGCAAGGGCCCAACACGTCCCTGAGGAAGGCCCCGGACTCTCCTGGGACTCAGAGATGATTCTCCATCAACTACAACCTTCTGATGACGTTTGGTGACGAAGGGTCGTCCAGGAGTAAATGTTTGTTGCGAATTCCAACCGAGTAGTTTGGCAGGAGTCACGATGGGGGACGTGTCAAACGACCTGGTGAAATCCATGATGATGGATCGGATTGGCTACGATTATCCAAGATAATAGAGAGTCGTTGGTCAGAGTGCAAAGCTGCGTTTCACACATGAACGTCCTTTTCTAAAACCGTGTTGTTGGTCTGGCAGTAGGATTCCATGTTTCTCAAAAGTGGCCCATGATGTGTTTATGGGATAATGTGTTCTAAAGTTTGCAAATGATAGAAGTAGAGGACACTGGGCGATAATTTGCCGGATCTGAGCGTGTTTTTTTTTTTGTAAATGGGGTGAGTTGATGTTAGCTTCAAACCAGTCTGCAGGAAGAGTTCCAGTGGAGAAGGGTGCAAAATAAGATTTTTAAAGGGCCACCCAATTTCAAGGGCAAATTTCATTTGTGTAAAAGGGAATTCAAGGGCAATTACATGTTACGGATAGGGGCCAGAAAGGAAAAATTTAGGGCATCAAGGCAAAATGGTAGGGGCACCGAGGCTAATTGCCTACTCGGTGCCTTCGGTTTATTTTCCGCCCTGAGTGGAGATTGATTTGGAAAAGCTTTGGAGAATCGGTGCAATACTTGTTGAACACGATTCAAAACACGAGCAGTAATGTTGTCAGGCCCGGTTGCCTTATTCGGATTTAAATCATGAGTAATTTTCAATCCCTCGTGTTGATTCAAGCTCGTGAATATCCGGAAACACTACTTTGTCAAATCCGGGAGGAATGTGAGTCTTATTTTGGAGTAAGAAGGAACAGAATTGATGGTTCAGGGGCCTCTGCTTTTTCCGTGAGCTCCAGCTAAGATACTACCAGCGACATTCAAGGGAGCACTCCCGATACTTATGTCTTTTTGGATTTACAAACTCCAGAAGGGTTAGGATTATCCGTTTTTAAACTGGCTCCAACAACATCTCTAATGTAGACCTTCCTAGCTTTCATGATTTTTCCGGTCAATCTGTCTACGGCTTTCCTGAATTTGGAACAACATATCTGCAGTGCTGCTCTTTTTGGCTCTATTATAAAGACGATTAGCCAAAATATTCGGAGCTATAAAAATTGTTTATATATCCTCACGTGTAAAACAAGGCACACCACTTCGTAAGTTTTATCATAATCGTGCATAAATCATAATTAGTACTCTGAGGTACAAAATTCAGGGGACATCCTTCACCCTTGTATTGTTCCACAACAGTGACGCGGCAACAAGAGCCATTATCAACATGAGAAAGCAAATTGTAGATGTATATTTGGTTTATTTCTGCTTTTTTGCAAGTCACTGTCGATGATTTTGTAAGATAAGAACATTAGCAACAACTTGGGGCGAAATAATTTATTTGATTGTATCCAGTAAAATCTGCGCTACCACTGTTTTAATAACACTGTTCTGTAAACCTACATAGAGCGGTTCCGTAACGAAATGTATTCGATTGAAGAATGAATCTGATTTGCTCATATATTTAGGGTTTTGGCATTGTGAACTAGTGAAAAGCACAGTCTGGGCTCCATAGATGCTAAAGAATAAAGCAATTGGAAAACTAATTTTGTGAGAAGAGTCAACTGAATTGAAGATCGGCGGACTTTAAGTACTTCCGTAAACCCTGTTTCCCATGCATGCAATGGTGAATTGGCTGTGGCAGTGGTTAAAATATTAGGATGGTGTGCTAACTCATTGAAAATACCACAATGCTTCTAGGTGCCAGACAGTTATCAACAAAGAATTTGTAGATAATGATGAAAATCTGTAAAATTGAAAAAGTTAATTGTAGTTGACTATATAGTTAAAGCACTTTCCAAGAAAAACAGGAGTTTCTGAACCTGAACCCACTGACACACTTTTTTCTGACACACTTATGAACTCGGAAACCCTTCATGGAATATAAAGCAAAGTCTCGTTGTTACCAAAACAAAATTATGGTTGTTAAAATGGTGCATGCTATCACTGCCATAACAGAGGAAGAGCAACTTATATAATTTTATGCCAACCTGATCTAGCCCAAAAGTCTGGCCCCTTGAAATCATAAGAGGACATATTGTCCGACCGGTGGAGAGAAATTTGCCCTGCAAATTATGCAAAATGCCCTATACAAAACTCAAACAATGTTATTAGTATTAGCTATCAACCCACCAAGTTGGAATTGGATGCAACATTGTAGGCTGCCTGAGGGTGATTGTTTAAATGTGCTGGATTTTTCCTCTTTTTTTAATTTCCGAAGCAGCTGGGGTGAGGATAAATCTGCCAATACTCATCCCGACAGATATTGTCTTGTCAAGGACCACAGAAAATCAGGGGTTTCACAGGTAAAAAAATAACAATCAGCATCTGCTGTCAATTTTCTGTCCGTGTTTGTTTGTTACAAACTTGTTTTATGATTGCTAAACTAACTGAAGGAAACTGTAGCACTAGTACGGTATAACAAGTTACCTTATGTTTACTTTGTTGTGTTGTTACTGCTTGAAAAAAATCATGGTGCGTCAAACTCCCCCCCCCCTTCATAATTTTGAACAGAGACTGAAAAAGAAATTGGGGTCGTCAAATGATATTGACTGACTGGCACCCCCCCCCCCCCTTTTTTTTTTTAAGAATTTCCTGGATCCGTCCCTTGTTCAATCAGGGGGAAAAAGTGGGAGAGTTTTGACTCTAAGAAAATGGGGGAAAATCCAAGCTTAACGGCCCAAATTGTAATTTTCAGATGACTAAAAGTTCAATCCAACCATGTGAAATATTTTAGATTCAAAAAGTTATCCCGAATTGAGATATTGGCACAAATACAAGTCAATATAGGAATAAAGATGAATATGTTGCTCGTCTGATAAAACTTTCAGTGTTTTTAAAATGGGGATGCCCAATTTTAAGTATATAATTTTTCATCTGATAAATGGCCTTCAAATTCCCCCCAAAACCCCATTGTAAGCTTCATGCCAATATTTCAACCTGGTTTGATGTTAGACTAAAAATGTGATTTTGTAATTGTAAAACCCAGTGGTACTATGTAAATTAATATTGGTCGCACCAAAAAATGGGGCACATTTTCGCTCAGAACATCCCACGCAAACATTTTACCCTAAGATTCACAGGTATGAAAAAAAATAGCTTTCTTCTTTCCTTGCTCCTTCTTCTGATACCAACATTTTGACCACTTCCTGTTAATCTTGGGGTCCCTGGGGATGAGGCTATTAGCGATTGAGACCCATGGCCCTTTAACTTGGACTAATGAAAGTAGGGTAACAATTAAAAAACCATCATTTTGCATAGTTGTTGGTCTAGTCAAGATGGCTTTATGGTAACAAACTCTTCATATTAGAAGTAAAAGTGATAAAATGCTTTTTTATCATTTTTGTACAATGCCATCATCCATTAATTAAATGTGCATATTACGTACCTCATTTGGCATGTGTTCTGATTGGCTACTAACAAAAGGTAAAAGTAAAAGTCATTAACATTTCCATGAAAACTTGGCATGTGTCCATTATCACGCCACTATAATTCTTTCTAAATTAAATGATTGCATGAATTTTCGGCTACTTCATTTCTTTTTGGCAGTATTTTTCCTTTCTTGTTGTGATTTTCGTTACCAAATTTAATTAGTTATATTTGCTTTTATTTCATTTACAGGTCTTTGTTGATCACACACCCTCATTGACACTTTGATGCTCTGTTTATGTACGTTAGGATGGAGATCCCATTATAATAATCCATCCCCTAATTCACGCTAATTCCAGGTTAAAACTAGAATGCGCGGTTTTCAGCTTTCTGCGATTTTGCGGATTGGGTCCTAAGGCTTATGGTTTGTTATGAATGGTTCCGTAGGAACCTTATCAGACGTGACCTGTAGTATTAGAAACTGTTGTCACCTACCTAGGGCCCCTGTCTCACTACCCCAGAGCCCACTTTCAACTATAACGTGTCCACTGTTAATAACCTCCCCAGAGCCCCAGGTCCTAACTTCCACAGTGTCCTTTCCCAACTACCCAAGATCCCTTTTCCAAACGGTCTCAGAACCCCTTCCATGCTGCCACAGAGCCTCCTTCCCAACTACGATTCTCCTCACTATAACACAGGTGGCCCTTTCAACTAACCTCAGGGCACTGTATTCCCAACATTATCCGTCCACCCTTTAAATAACCAATACCGGAAGTTCCCGTTTCATATTGCCAATTTCCAACTACCCATCGCTCTTTCCAGACAATCCTATACTCAACTACCCACATTTCCCTTTCCAATTAAACCCCAGGTCCACTTCCTGCAACTACCCCATGGTTCCTTTTCCAAACTTAACCCAGGGTTCTCCTGTCTAACAACCCTATTTCACGCATCTCCAGCACTGAGTTACTCATTCTTCCAGTTGAAGCATTCAGTTCTTGAGGCTCCCTGCTGGGAGATTGTTTGCCTCAGAAGCTTAATTTGAGTCAAATTTGAGTTCTAAAACCTGCAAATTCCCTCTAAATCCATTTTTAAGGCCCTAATTTAAAAGAAAAAAATCAGTTCCCAAGCCCCTAAGTTCAGAAGTCGGGCCACACATATCCGTACCCAGAAAAAGGTTGAGTTCCCCCCCCACCCCCTCACTCTCATTTTCTCACTTTCTCTGGTATATTCTTCCTATTAAATCCTTACACCCCCATTTCCAATCTACATGTACACAGTTTTCCAAATACCTAAAAAATAAACTATATTGACAGCATGTCATGTTTAAGATATCAAATTGGGCTGATTTTTTCTCATTTACAACATTTTTTGGATTATAACTAACTCTGTCCACAACAAAAGCAAAATTATTTAAATTTTATTTATTAGTTAGCACAGTAATTTGTCAATTAGATAGGGAAATAAACAGTAGGCCTATAGTAGGGAAGCCACTTGGAGCACTTTAAGTGGTGTGCCCTTTAAGTGGCCAAGGACAATTCAAGGATTATGATGTATGCATCTCACACATATCCCACAACACAATATGGGACTTAGACAGTTGTATGAGGTCTGACATCACATCTGTCATTCTGCTATACCAGACCAGCATTATTCGGGATAATTTGACACAATGTATTATGGGATATGCATTTGATTACTAGATTGTTTCACATATACCATTTAGAGGTCACAAATTAAGTGATTAGCTATAAGATAAGACCATTTTTCTTCCCATGAACTTTTCTTCATGGGTATATCTGCTTGCATTCGGATTCTTATATGTTCTAACATGCGATGCGCTCTTCCTTTCTCCTCTGTATTACATTATGTGCTAAGGTAGCGATTAAGCATCACTTGTGATCTCATGTGTTAGAATGTGCTGTTTAAATGTATACCGTGTTGTTCCTAATAAACGCCCCTGCTCTAATAAACGCCCCTACGATTTTTGGATAAAACAATTTGAGAAAATTAGTTAAATCACATGATTTAATGGCCGGGACTGTCGTAATCCATATCATAATCGCAGTTGTAATAGTTTAATTAGTATGGAACTTTGACCTCAGGAGGTGCGAAAACAGCGTCCCCCTGCTCGTTCGTTTGTATTATTGATAATCAGTGAAAATAAGCGTGTGTAAGGTGATTTTTGCAGGATTTTTTACTTTCCACTTTTGACTGTAATAAACGCCCTCCCTTTTGAAAAATGCACCGCCCCCAGGGCATTTATTAGGAACAATACGGTATGTTCCAGTGTATGATGTGTGAGCCTCGTACCTACTGTTAATTTGATGATATTAGGCTTGCTAGTAAGCATCTATAGATCTCGTGCACTGGTGTGTTTGTGTGTATTGTATGCCGGAACCGCTCACCAATAAGTGCTCAGTTCCAGGCTTGTTTATCGGGCAGCCTGTGTAGCTCAGTTGGTAGCTAGAGCACTGGTCTCGTACACCAGAGTTCCCCGGTTCGAATCCTGGCCCAGGCAGGTTTGCCCATGAATTTTCCTTCATGGGCATATCTGCTTGTGTTCGGATTCCTTGTTTGTAAATTGATGTTTATATGTTCTAACATGCAATGCGCTCTTCCTTTCTCCTCCGTATTACCATTTAATCTATTTCACCATATCCCATAACACAATAGATGAGATATTAAAGACTGCATGTACAGACCGTGATGTTACACTATTTACCAGTGTTATTTAGGATAACTTGACACAATGTATTATGGGATATTGGATTTGATTCTTGATTCTTCCACATTCTTCAGTCCACAATGCAAGTTGAAACCATCTCACAAAAAAGGTAACATTCGGGTCTAATAAAACAACAACAACAACAACATACATCCTTCTTCAGTAACACATCTTAAATGTTCCCTGTTATAAATCATCCCCAGATGCCTTTGGATTTCCAATATTTTTTACATTTTATTCAGATTTTATTCACCAAATAGCTCCAACTCTCTCCAAGCACATTCATTATACATTTCCTCAATATGATACCCCCCATTTAAGAACATGGAATATTCTGGATTGGCAAGTCTCTAGATGTGCTTCATTCCTTGAAATAACTTACCTCAGAAATCATCCAAAAATCCACCTTTTTCCTCCACCAAAACACAACACAAGCCTTTCGGCCCTGGAAAAGACTTGTATATAACATATTCAATTTATAGCCCCAAATACTGCTCAGTCTAAATACATTGACAGAAGTTCAATTTCCACTCACAATGCAAAAGGCAGTACCTACCCTCAATACGTGCACACTTAGGCCTACTGTCTAATGCCCACACATGTTTGGACCTTCAAAAGTAGACCAATTTTAATATACAGACATACGTCTGATAAACAGGTGGGACTATACTAGGATCAGTACAATAAAAAATTGTTGTTTGTTTTTACTCTCTAGTATCACTATGAGCTAGTAAAATCTCAATTCCCTTGGCACAGTTCAGTACCTTCCATTCACCAGTGTATTTAGAAAATACACCCCCTGGTTTTAGGGTATGATATATGATACCCATATCACAAAAGGTCAGTTCATGTCAATGTATGTACAAGTACAACCCACTGAACTGTGCCCTTGGTGGATGAGCATATTGTAACTCATAGTGTATGTAGTGTCACAGTTAGTGAACAAGCATCTTTACCACAGTTGCTATCATTTTACACATTGTGTTTCTCCAGGGATTTAGCAACACATATCAACATGACCTTTGCCCAGAGCCTAGATTGCACCATATGTTGGGTTTTATTAGCGGAGGTCATACCACGAGGCATGTATGTAGATCTGCACCAGCTCAAGTCAGCAGAGCCATTTGGAGGACCAAAGGTAAGGAAACATGATTGAGATGTTGTTAACCAACTGTGCTCTTCAGGGGAGGGCGGCCAAGAAATCCCAATTTCAGACTCGCCATTGGTTCAATCCGTAAAAGCGAAATCTTGAAAAAAATAAAAAATTTCTGAATTTTTAAATTCTCCCCCTGGCTTGAAAAGCAGAGGGGGATTTGCGAGGGTGTGCATGTCCGTATGTGTTGTATGTGTAATGTATGTGTATGTGTGGTTCCCAGTTTGGTTAGGTTTTTTTCGTTTTTCAGCTTCTCCTTCGAAAAGTTTAAGAAGTCCCGATTTAAACCGACCTTTGGGTGAAGGTCAATAGGGGTTTCCTTCTATGTGATGATGTCAACGGTCCATGGACCAAGTCAAAGTCATCTGAGGTCATGTTCCAGTTGTGGTTAGGTTTTCGCTTTTTCGCGTCTCCTTCGAAAAGTTTAAGTCCGATTTAAACCAAGACTTGGGGTTAAGGTGGCAATAGGGGGTTCCTTCATATGTTGGATTATGTCAAAGGTCATGGACCAAGTCAATGGTCAACACACGAGGTCAGGTTCTGGTCTCGTTCTGGTCTCTTTTAAAAGTTGACGTCCGATTACAACCTAACTTTGGGTCGAAGGTGCAATACGCGTTCCTTCATATGTTGATGTCAATGGTCACATACCACGGTCAAAGGCCACTTACCAACTAACTCACCTTGTGTATACTGCCATCTTGCCAGGGGGTCGTGCAAGTTTAACTTGCGTTTTTTTATATGTTTGTCGAGGACTATTTTCTTATTCCAAACCGTTGGGAGTTGAAGAATCACTCCACTGGAAAGGGTTATTCTTGATTTTTTTTTGTATTCATAACGAATGAGGATGAGGTTGACTCGAATGTAGGTCATGATGGGACACCCATGACAATCCCCACCAAAGCACCCAAATTGGTTTGTGGGTTGCACTCCATATGTGCTGTAATTTCTTTTGACATTTTTGGTGAATTGCTATAATGAATGAGGCTTGGGCCGCCACCGCCTGGTGCTCTTGATGGACTTAGTTAGGGTCAGAGCATGGCCTAGTGGTTTAGGGTGTTCCGTGCCACAAATTTTCCGTTTGGAAACCCTTGGGGTACACTCTTGCTAGATTTATTCGGGTACTTTAAATTCTGACATTTGTTCTGTTTAAACCAGCTATTGATTAAAATCAGAATCCCACTCTCTCGATCCTCTTGTGGTTCTTGAAATTGGTAAATGAATCATGACAGCACCCCTCCTTCGGAGGGGACGTTTAAGCCGTCTGTCCCATGTACAGAGGGTCCCCACAACTGTACATTACATTGCCAGCCATTTCAACTCAAGTAGGGGAAAACCCCTGACTGTTCCCAATCCGCCCCCAGGCCTCAAAGGGGCCATGTTAGGAGCATCTCGTAAAAAAAAATCATGGATAACACCCCAGCCCGATCAGCTTACCCCTGCTCAATTATCCTAATACTAAGTCCATTATCCAATGCTTCCCAAAACAAACAATGTTAGGGTCAGATAATGCTCCTGGTACACTGAGTTTGGTAGTGGTTACTTGGTATTTTGTGCTCCCGTGACACAGTTGGTGACAATACCTCAACTTCTTGATTGCAAAACATGACTATCATAGGTTGTCATGCTACATTAGTTTTGCTTTTTGGTGGTGCAGTCTGATTTAACTTATTTAGACATGCGCATCACATCAGTCATTTTGGGGGAATTTTGTTTTTGTAGAATGGTGAATATTCATAGCAATAAAATGAGAAAAAAACCCAGGATATTGAATGGAAAATTGGGGGTGTATTTTGTTTACATTTTGAAGACAATCCCAGCTTTATTTTTTTTTTTTTTTAGCCTGTATTTGAAGTTGGCTATCTCTTTTACAGGTTCCTAGCATTTGAGAACTTGATGTTGAAGAAGCCTGCTTACTTGTCCCCAGACCACCCAATACTGGTTTACGTCCCCCACCCTCTGAGAGTCACTGAATCCCACACCATACAATTGAAGTTAAATCCCAATACACCTGCGATACCATAGGCCATCTGCCGGATCCTGAGGTTACTTCAGCATTTGTGCAGCTACAACATCCCCTATTTCATGATTAGATGCCAAGGTATACAGTGTGAGTCAATAAAAACCCTACATTCAATCCGATAAAAATACTTAAAATAGTTAAGAATTACTTTTGCTCAAGTGTTTGCTTTGGTTGTAAAGAGGGATAAAAGGCTTCATAAACTTTATTTGGTGTCATTTGGACTTTGGAGGAAGAATTTATGCCTAATTTTCTGAGAGACGTAAAAAAAAAATTCCTGGTTTGGCCGATTTTTGAGCCTAACAAAGATGCATCGTTTAATAGAGTAACATGGCCTTCTCAGTGATTTGAGTAAAACACTTAACACCAAAGTAATTGTTAAACAATAGAAGGTGGAGAGTAATTGAAGGATTTATAAAAAATAATATCCCGGAGATAACAAAAGAGAATGCGGAGTAAAATGTTCATTTCCAAAATAAGAAAGCAAGATAGCTGGTAAGACCACAGTTTACTTTGTTCAGCAAATTTCATGGTTTTAACTTCTACGACGAAACTTGGGAGCCAAAGTGAACCATAGAAGTTTTTAATTCCGCTGAAAAAACAGTTCAATATTTCATTTTACTTTTTAATATTTCCAATTATTTAGAGAAAACTTCAGCTTTAGTTCTTTCTTTGTGCATTTATGGACGCTGATTTTACTGTATTTGTGCAAATATTACCTTATAGATGTAAAACAAAATCTCTGATCAGTTTAATTGTTTAATAACTGAGACATTGATATTGAGTGATTTTCGATAACTGACTCTTTATGATTTAACAATGGTAATTTTAATTTTATTAAGATATTTACTTACAATTATGTTAACAATAGAAGACCGTATTATTCAACTGAATGTTTTTTTGTTGAGAAGAACTCCATACCATCTGAAATTTCATTGTGGATACCTTCTATATATGTTAGGTATACGTCGACGGTGTCAGTCTCTCCGCATTATATGGCTCAAATCGGCCAAACAAGGTTTAGGCTAACTCCGAAAATTAAACCAATAGTTAATTCTCACCCAAAGTCCGAACGACACCAAATAAAAATCTTCTTCTGATAGCCTGTTTATCCCTGTAAACAACCAAAGCAAATATTTAAAGCAAAACTAATGTTTAAAATACCCTTTGAATAAAAAATTCTTTCCTGAATTAGTTTTTTTTATTGACTCCACACTGTAGAATATTTGTGCAAAATTTTG
The DNA here is from genome assembly GCA_023653785.1 of Ophioderma brevispina. Taxonomy (NCBI): domain Eukaryota; kingdom Metazoa; phylum Echinodermata; class Ophiuroidea; order Amphilepidida; family Ophiodermatidae; genus Ophioderma; species Ophioderma brevispina. The sequence goes on from JAMKCH010011412.1 coordinate 11,682, forward strand.
AAAAGGCGCATCATACCACATCAGCCTATAAATGGGAGTTTCCTTTCCTCCGTACCTGACTCATCTGACCCACTTTTTTTTGCTGACACACTTATGAATTCGAAAACCCTTTCATAGATTGAAGGCCATGTTCTATTTTTAATTCCGTTACGGTTTCTGAATTCATGTAAGTGTGTCAAAAAAAGTGGATCAGATGGGGTCGGTTATGTAACTCCTTATAATTATGCCTGGCATGACCCGGAACTGATCTTAAAGGGGCAAATTAGTGAACACCTGAGAAGACAAATGAAAGGCATGATTTGCCTTTTTATGCCAACAGGGCATAAGTGCTTCCATTAAGAAGTGACTGCCTACTCGGCATTTAGTTCATATAAGAAGTGGAGGGGTTTGCGGAGGGCACATTTGGTTCAGTGGAGGGCACAGGGTTATTACTATAGCAGATTTTCAGTGGTATACTATGACCGACTCATAATCCAGAGGTCATGGGTTCAAGTCCTGCTGTGGCCAATGTGTTGCGCACTTGGACAAGGCATTTCAAACTGCTTTACTTCGCGGCCTTCTAATGATACACCCAGGTGTGAAATGGGGACCGCGAGGACAGTTCCCAATTAAACACTTTCCAAAGTATGAGTATGCCTACGGCATCTTTTTATGGCGCTAATATTTTCTATAGTGTCAGTGGATAAATGTAAAGTGCTTTGATACTTCATGAAAGTGCTTATATAAATGTCAACATTTAAAAAAATTTAACACAGGGAATTTAAATTGCAAAATTCAGAGATGATGTGTTTAATTATTCAGTTCTAAAAAAAACTTGTTATACATTGTGTCCTGTAATTGATACCATATCTAGCTGTACATTTTTTTGGACATCCTGTATAACCATAAGTTGGTTTCTTTTTTATAGTATATTGCAAGTTTTCCTGGCAAAAACATTCTTTCCATCTTTCAACATCCACTGTTTGTTAAATAATTCAAGCTTTCTTCCAGGGTTGATTCAGGTCCGACCTAGAAGGCCTTTGACTCTCTACTCAGGCCCCCATGTGATTAGTAGAATACAACCCTGTGGTGCTTGGCAAGACCCTCAGATATCCACCGTGAGTACCTTTAGCAAATACCTTGGTTTACTTTTTGCACTTATCTGGTTGTAAATAAGGCTAAAATTGAAAACCATTGTAACTGTTCAAACAATCTTTACATTCTGAAGTTGAATTTTTGTGTGGCTGCATGGGTATTTGATCACAGTTCGTTAGTGTCTCATTTATTTCTTACTATGTGAAAGTGACAAACCTACATCAAGAAAAGAAATATTATGGAGGAGAAGGCTGGAAGGCCAATTAGGCCGTACATAACCTTCCCTAGGAAATACGAAGAGGTAACACATATACATTTAGAAAGTTGTACAAGTAGCCTTGGCTGTAGGCGCATGTATAGCTTAAAAACTAACCAGCAAAATTGCAACAAATCTTGGAATTTTAAGGACCATTCAGGATCTGGTGATCACCATAACCTCTTTGTCTTGCCTCTATTTCTGAGGACCACCACACACAAATATCTGTTGAAAATTCCATTTGATTTTTATTATGCTATTTAATGTTATGAATCTTTGTATATTTCCCTTTCCTTCCCATAGGCCACTTGTTATTAAATCCATATGCAGACTTGAACAAAAGTGATTTATCTACTTGTTTGTGGTAGCAATTTTTTTGACTAGGTTGATATATGTGTACATTGTAAAAATCTTGGCTTTGTCAAAAATAGAGTGCAAAATCTCTAAATGTCCCTTTTAAGGGGAACTGGTTTTTAAAATTAGGAGGCCAAAGAGGAATGTTGTCATGTTTGTTGTTCAGTATCCGTGGCGTACCGACTGGGGGGCAGAAGGGGTGCAATTTGCCCCTCTGGCTCGAATAAGCGGGACGATATGGACCAAAATATGCATTTTCTTCCCGCTCTTCGGGGAATTCGACCAATTTCAGCATAAATTTGGGCAATAAGTAAATTCGACCGATTTTCACATGTAGTATCCATTTACACCAAGGAGACAATTTTTGAATGACCATTATCAACCTTGTTCCCTTAGGCAAGCCTATTGTTGAAATTCCTCACATCTGTAGTATACTAGTGTAAACCTTTGGAAAATGGATGGGCCGACTTTATTTTGCAAAAAGAAACAACTAACGGGCCCCAACCCTTGTGATGGTACATGTGCTTTTAGTATTGCTTTTAAGTATTCTTTTGATCATAACAATTTAATTTCATGCATGATGGATAGCGGTAAACCAAAGGGGTCGCAAGTGACCTGTTTCATTTCCTATTTGCAAAATGGCAATCAGGTGGAACAACGAAGCGTGGAAAATCCAAATATTGTGGTAAATCCCAAAGAAACGCACTGTTTACCATATTTGAACTAGGGGATCAAAACAATGTTTCAAAGTGACTGAATACAGTACCTAGATAGAGAAATTAAGAGGTCTGTACCCCACCCAGATGGTTGTGACAAATCACCTTTTATACAACGGGCTCAATGGGTACAACAAACAACACCGATGCAATCCTAAATGGAACACTATCTAAGACTGCATTTGTCTGTGGAAATCGAACCCACAACCTTCAAATCACTCCATTCCTTATTTTCTTCTAGGGGTGTTATTCAAAGTGCTTGTGTATGTCTGTTTGAATTAAAAATGATCTGTCACATATTGGGTAGGTATACACTGCATTTTTTGGATACTAAATCTCGACATAATATTTGTTTATTGCTTTCAAAAAACGACAAGCCTCTTTCGCTTTCAAGTGCCCATTGGTCCATCAAAGCCACACAAGAATTTGGTGGCTTTCATTACTATCGCTGCAACGTAACTGGTATGAGTGCCTTGCTGTGGGTTATTTTTCCTCACCTAAAAAAATAAATCACTGAAACCATTGAATGAAACATTGAGGGTCCAATGAACTGCGAATTAGAGTGCTGGTGAAGGCCACAGCAGTTAGGGCCTGATGGATGGTTGTTCCTTTTAAATCAGGATAAATGAACTAACTTTGAATTGGTCCATCAACAATCCGTGCTGGAAATGACATCAACCTCAGCCAAAGTGTTACCACACCTGGGCTTGGTTTTAGAGGACCATTGCAAAGTCGCGAAGTACTTCTCCCCGTTCAGAATCCAAGTCCCTTGGGAAGCCAGGGAAGCTCTGCTATACCAAATTTTCTTTTCTACAGTAACAAAGGGCGAGCTGTCGTAGCCATTGATGGGTTGTGTTATGATAAAATTTGCACACAAGCACAAGCTTCACCGCTGGGAATAAGAACGATCTTGAAGCGAAGGAGATTCTGCACATTTTTTTGCTTGTAATTCTCCCCAAGGCATATTTGCCCAGTATATTTAATATCTACGCTTCAGAGCCAGCCAAAAATTATAGGACATTCTAAAGTTTAATCCAACTTCAAATCCTTTTGAGCTCTCCAAATGGGTTTGATTTCTGTACTTTGTAACGCACCTTCCTTTTAAAGCCACAATTTCAACATATTTTGGTAAATGACCGGCTCTTAACCATCCCGCTTGGGCTGTTTTGGCTTCTCAATATTGCCGACAGTGGCTTCAATCACAGACGTCAATATAACTAGACGCCGAACGCCAGCCGCAAAAGCCGTAGCCATGTTTTTTTGCCGCAGTGGGTGCATGCATTCCATATCGTGGTGTACCAATTTAATTCATATTCCCTCCAGATTTCCAAATCTGGTGTACCAATTTATTGATATATTCACTCATTTGCTAAGCACGATGTACCATTTTTCAGGCTGCGCGTGGTCGCGGCTCAATGCGCGTGCATGTGCGAGTTTCGAATGATGACCGTAATGAATATTTCAAATTTCGAAACACTATTACGGTGGCCGGGGGGTGGCGTATTCTTCATGTGGGCATTCCGCATCATAGCTTTATTAGTATCTATGCTTCAATACAAAGCCCATGTCATGACCAACTACTTAGTGTATAGAGATCAGTGTGGTAATTGCTAACTGTATAATTTGTCTCATCTAAAGTTGAAGGTGAAGCGTCATTATGCTCTTTTGCATTCTCACAAGCGTCTCGATCGTGCCGCCTTTATTATTCGCGTGCGTATCATACTCTGATTCCAAGCAACGCGCGGCGACTTCAATGGGTGCGCAACATAACGCGGCGCAGTGACGTCACCTTCAACTTAAGATTACACAACATAGGGCCCTGACAGAGCTGGGGCCATGGAAAGAGGATGGTGACTTCACAAATTCTGTATTACAGCGACTAATAACACTACATAAACGCTAGCTATGTTGCAAAGCACATGTGATTCCCGAGAGGAGATCACAAACAAAAAATTCATATTCCATGCCGTTTTCATATAGCGGCTTGTCAAATTGGCACCTTGAAGGGTATGAAATAAGCTTTCTAGTCATCTGAAAGCAGACCTTTCATGTTATCAAAAATGTTTTAATTTGTTTGTTATTTTTTTTTTTTTTTTTTATATTTTAACTGTTTTAATATCGATAATAAGTCCCATACTAAAGCATAGGGGAAATCCAGGGTTGCTTATTTTGTGGAAGAGCATATCAGGACTAGCGCCAATGTTGTGGTTTCTATCTCAGACCCAAAACATGTAAAAAACATGTTCTGTATGACACCTTAAAATGGCACTATTTATTACCACCACAAATCTAGCACAACATTTAAATGTGCAACAAAATACAAATCAAATTAACCTTGAGGTGTCCATCATGGCAAAACACTAGATGCCTCTATTTTGTACAACGCACGCCGCACTGCCTGACGTGATTGCAAACTTAGCGAATTTTAGTGACTTTTGAGCTTGAAACAAATTTAGGGGGCGCCCTTAAATTCAAAGGGAGCACAAAAATTTTGATTTTTTTTGCATTGAAATGGGCATGTAGGCTTATAGAACAAATTACTCATTTAGGGTCCCCTTACATTCAAAGGGGGCAATAATACAAAACCTTTTTTTGCATAAATCATTGAATGGGTATGTAGGCTTTGCATTTAGACATACTTCCGCGCCCACCATCCTTCCCATTAGCATCCCCTTGGAAATGATAAATATATTCCCAGAGTGAGGGACATTTTCAACCCCACCCCCCCCCCCCCCCCGACCCCTTAAAAATAAAATGATTTTAATCAAAATGACGGTTTTAAATCCTCATTTGAGCCTAATCATAATGTGTAATTGCTGAATAATAGCAGCTTAAAAAATGGTACTATACTTCCTGCCAACCAACTTCACCTTAATTTTCCTCAGGTCGCCAACTTTGACATGGTGCTGTAAGAAAAGGATGGAATATTAATTTTTTGTTTGTGACCTTCTTCTAAGGAATTACAAAGACTTATCTCTGAGCAGAGCTTGAAGGCGAAATAGAAGAAATCAGGGGTGAATCACCTTACTGTTTTGGCATGGAATGACTCATAGGGTGTATGCTTGCATCTTGGAAATGTATTAATCGACAGCGTGTCGCATTGTCCCATAATTTGCCTCAGACTTTGTGACACCAACACATGTCCTATAACAGGCCTATTTCTAACACACACTTCGTCCTCTCATTAATGCACTGTGCGATGCATGATTTTTTGTCCAATAATATTTCTTCTTTATCTTGACAGTGCCACTATTAACCATTCAAAAAATTTGGTCCTGAACCTTTATATTTTCGTGCCAAAATCTCGCTTAAGAGCATGACCCACAACTGACCATTTTCTGCGAGTCTTAAAATGCCCATATGTATCAGATGGCAGGAGCCTGCATTTCATGGACACATATAAACCAAAATTCTTCTGACCTGGCATAAGGGGCACGCTGTGTAAAGTAAAAAGTACATAAATTTGTATCCTCCTGGTTTGTGCCACTGATCCCGGTTATAGTCTATTTACATTCACGACCACCATAAACATTGTAGTCACTGGTCAGAGTCCTGTTTTTGATGTGTCCATTATAATCTTGGGACCAAAATATTGGCAACACAAGAGATCTAACTCTGACCATTGAACAAGGCACAAACCAATCTCTAGTACAACGGGCTGAACTTGAAAGTGAGTCATATATGTTCAAGTCCAGTTGCGTACCGACCGCTGGGTGGGGGGTGGGGGTGTGTTCCCACTCTTGCTCCCAAAAAGTTGGGACGATATGGACTCAAAATGTGCATTTTTTGACCCTTTGACCCCTTCAATCAGGGAATTTCTAACGCAATTTCAAGTTCAGCCTAAATTTGGGCAAAATTGAAGTTGGCATTGTGTCTGGTTCAGCTTACGCGCCTGGCACATTTTCACAAATATGAAATTTTCTTTCTCTTCTTTCAATTGCTCTCAATGATAGTCTAGACCATTGGAAGAACAAGATATATTTTACACATAAAAATAACATACCCCCAAAACAGATAGGACATTGATTGATGATAAATACAATCCGGTTACTTGTCGGCCATTGGACAATAGCTAATCAGGTAAGCGCTCGACTCCAGTGTTGCTCATCCATGCATATATGCGTGCTATCGAGCCCTGTGAGATTCGGCTATCTTGTATTTCATGGACAAGGAATTAAACCGCTTGGTTGTCTCGATTACCCATGCGATATTGGGGGCTGGTCCCGCCTGCGATGGTTATCTCGATGTATGTTTGCTGATAAGGGAAAATGCGCGATCTGATCTTGCTGCATCCCTTGAAATGATGCTAAATGGTTTTATGGGATGTGGGCCACAGTTGATCAGTGGCATTTGTGAAAGCGCTTAGAGGCAATAGCACAAGGCGCTATATACACTCTTTTGCCTATTATTATTATTAGTAATTTTAAAGTTTTCCATAACTATAAATCAACAAATGTGTATATCTACATGAAATTGTGACTCGTACTCATTGATATTAAAAACCACAAAGATTATAGCCATTTCAAACAGTGTGCATTAGCGTAAGAAGCCGGCATATGGAGTGCTTGTTCTTTTGTTAAAAACGCCATTTCGTCGTCTGCTGATTACGGTCGCCGGTCTGTTTAACCAAACGGAAGCTGATTTGGTCTTAATCATTTCGGGTGATGGGCTTTTTTATATAAAGCCTTACAACCATGCAAAAATTCGATTTTTGCACAATTTTAGGGGGCCAATTTTTCAACATGTGCCGTGTTCTTTTAATAATTGCACAAATCACACCGGTACAACTTCAAATTTTCACCGTTTGTAGGACGACCTTAGGACGCATAAAAATGCCACTTGGGGTTCTTTCTGCCAGATATTGAGACTAATGAGGTGCTTTTATCTCTATCCATGCCAAGGTGGCATTTCTTCAAAGCTTTTTGTGAGAGGGATAATCTCCTCCATCATGGATTTATAACAGGTGTGTGACCGCCATGGATGAACCGTTAGAGGGCCTTGATCAAATTCTGTACTATGTAAAATTAATGCAACTTTGACACAATTTAAATAAAAACATCACAAACCCAAGACCATTAGTTGAAAAATGTGTTTGCATGTTTTGTTATTCTCTGTACAAAATAGTAGGCATGTGATGCTGAATTGACAGCAAGTAACAAAATATGAATGAATATGCACTTTATTAAAAACCAAGGGTGGCTAGTTAATGTTCTGCAAACGGATGACAATTGTAACACTGAAAATGTAAAAATTCAGGCCGAGATATGTTTGTGAACACACAAACATGTAATCGCTTTTCATAATACAATTTCATTGTAGAACTTGTCATCAAACTCATAATTAGTTATATTTCAATATTGTTAGGTCTCCGTTGTGAAAATGTAGAACAGCCGTTAGATCGTTCATACTACACTGTCAACGGCCGTTGTGGTCAGTTGCCCAAAAAAAAAGGCTTCGAATTAACTGTCCTCTGTCCAGTATAGACTGCATTGCGGTACGGGGCAACCGAGTTAAATTTTATTTTAACTGTCAGCTGAGCAGTTACATGAGTTGCTTGCGGCGAGTGATCGATAGTCCCGGCACTGCACTGCACCATTGCAGCGAGTTATGAACGAACCTTTACTTCATGACTGATGAGCTCAGATCAAAGACAAAATGAGGTATTTTCAAAAGTGATATCATTACTTTCAGTTGATTGACACACAGTTAACTAAAAGTAAAAGGGATTGCGATTTTGTCTAATCCGAACATCGAAAAAATCATCAAAATCAAAAAATTAAAAATATTATATTTTTTGGTTACTGGCATGGATATGTGAACATAACCTGCAAGTGGTTGGCTTGAAATCCGTGTATTAAGACAAGGCAGTACTTTGTTTCTGATTCTGTAATTTCTATAACTTGCCTTATCAAAATTCCGACTTGAGATCAAAACAGCATTTCCCCCCCTGTGATTACCACAGATTTTCAGCGTGATTTTTTGACACTCATGATCAATCGCATTTTACCTCAAACACAAACATTATTGACTTTTTTATTCGTACTGTTGTAAGACCATAATCACTGTTTTAGTGCAGAATTTGAGATGCCGTCGCTATATCATGTCTATTTGGGGGGAGAAGGTATGACAAATTCCTCAAATACTTCATTTTTTTCACTATTTGGTGATTTGTTCGACATTTACAGCCTTATATGGAATGTACACACTTATCCCTGATTGATATTGCATTTTCCACATTTTTTGCCATTCTCTTGCATTATCGCTGGCTATCCCTTAAAAGTAATTGGTAACATCTTGAAACATTTCCTTGCGGCATTTATTCAGTGTTAAATTTGAATGCTGACTGGTATGTCATGGAATTTTTTTCCACATGTTGTAGACCATATGCATGCTGCCTATGTACACTTAATGCCAAGGGTTGCACTCCGCGTGGTGCCAAGGGGGGTTCCATGGGAACCCCCCAAGGAACCACTTTCCCAGTGGAATTTTTGCACGAAATTTATAACATTTGAAGCCGGTCATAAAAACCCCAACTCACAACAAAAATGAAATTTGTATTTTGGCTGCAAATTTAGGGCAAAGACATTGTTTTCAAAACAAACGAAAATTGGGAAAAAGACGGAAAATTCAAATGAGCCTTGGCTTACATCAAACTTTTAACTTATTCTTAAGTTGGAATTCTATTCTAGCAGACCAAATTACATATATTTAACACAAAACTAGCAGTTTTAAGGGATCCTGTAATTTTTTTTACGGGTGTTTTTTCCAAAATACACGTCATTTTCTCATAGAGTTTGTACAGTACGGTTTGGCAAACATCCATGATGAAATTGTTTGTTTTCCAGGCGCATAAGGGTTACTTTCTTTTAATGTTACTAATAATTTAATTGTTTCCTTTACCTTTAATTTGTGAAACTTATATCAAGGCAAAAAAAATTTGCTTGGTTCTTGGTTTCCTTATTCTTATTTTTAAAATCTTCTTGAAATGACTTCCGTTAGTGCCCAGGGGGGGGGGGGTTCCATGGGACCCCCACTAATTAACCTATTACCGGCTTGGCCGATTTTAAGTATTTTGTATGAAGAAGGCGCATTTCAAAAGTCAGACAATTACAAAATTTTGGCGGCAAAAAATCCCACGCGTAACGCCAGCCGAAAAACAATTTTGGGGTCCCTAGGAACCCCCCTGTCCACTTAAGTGTTGAAAGAGAGACTGAGACATTTCCAGAAAGAGCACCCCACCCAGTTTTTTTACCCCGGGTTTTTGCATATTTTGGAATGGCTTACCAATGTATTTAGATCACACCTAAAGTGAATAACCAAAGTACGCCTTCTTTAGGGTAATAGAGATATTGATTATTAATTTGTTCATGCACGCAGAATTCAAAGCATGGTTTTCTATGTGGGACGATTACGATAGCAGGCAGGTTCAAGGTCTATTTTTTTCCTTTGTACTTGATTTGTTCATAAACCTTCCAAACGTTTCAGCCGTATGTGCTCTACAATCGATTTTGTGCAATTTGAGAGAAATTCTTATCCTAAAAACAACTAAACTTTAATTCATTTGTTTTTTAAAACACTGGTCCGTGCAGAGCAAGACATATCAATGCAATATTGTCTTGGCTTGTGGAGGATACCAATAATCGGTATCAATATGCCGACTTACAGGCTGCAGAGGAGTGTCCGGCCTCTCAGACTGAGGCTGTAATGGCCTTAAATGGCTCCCTGCTGTCATTGATTTAAATCAAATCATTTTAAGTGGCCATCTAACATCCCTGTCCACTTTGACCATACAAGCTAGATTACCAACCTTTTTGTTGAAATTTTTCAGTAAGCTTAACCCTCATACTTGGCTTAAGAATTCTGCAGCCATTTCAAAGTGTGAGTACATTTATGTAGGTTAAGCTTGAGTTACCAACCCCGTGACGGGTGTGGCCATTTTTTGTGACAGTGACACACTGACACACATGACCCTGATGATTCAGCAGATTTTCCCGGAATACAGTGCACTTTTCTTCGTAGAATTCATCAGGGTCATGTGTGTCAGTGGGTCACAAAATTGCCACACCCCCTGTGACTGCTAGCTGTCTCAACAGCTATGGCCCTATTCACTGGCAGTATTGGTTTCTGGTTACTTCCACATGTGGCATTCCTACACCACTCCAGTGATACCTGTCGCTATAAACAACCAATCAATAACGCCTTACCTGCAGTCAATGCTGTTGTTTATAGCCCCAGTAGGCTTCAAAATACTAAGTACAGAAACCGTGGCTACTACAGCAATAGTACCATACTTACCATTTGAACTTAGTGAAGATGGTGATTTTCTCCCCATGCCCGGCCCCCCTCTACTGACTCAGATTCTGACAAGATACCCTTGCCGTTCACTGAAAGTCAGCAAACTAAAGGCTCAGATTTCTCTCCCCGACATTAAACTCTCTGTATACCAAAATGGATGACTTGCGCTTGTGTAACAAGAATGTAAACCCTATATTCATTAAAATGGAAACGAAAATAAGTGACTCCACTGCTCGAACTGAATTGGCCATTCCTAATTACGATCTGTACAGAAGGGACAGAACGCGCAATGGTGGTGGCGTAGCTGTGTACAAAAATCCGAAGTACAGCTCATGCTCAATAGCCCTACCTTACCTACACCTCCTGAAACATTGTGGTTTGACTGTCCCTATCCCCTATACAAGACCAATTGTGTTTGGTGCATTGTATCGATCAACAATAAGACCACCTTCTGGTCAAACTTTGAAAATGCCTTTCACAGCATGTTTTCCCCCGACATCAACCGAGTAATAAGATCACCATGTGAGATCATCTGCGTGGCGATTTCAACTACAATGCACTGGACAAGAAAGACAGTGATTGGAAGACTAGAAAAGACAATGAACTGTTTTTTCAAATGGAACAATTGATACGAAACCTACTAGAATAACTAAAATGTCTAAATGCATGCCTTATCCATGTATTGACAAACAATCCCCACATGTAGCGCTCAAAGCGGGTTTTTAGCTTGCACCTCTTAGTTGAACCATTCCTAGTTTTATTAAGCTCGTAAATCGGTTGAGATAAAAAGCAAAGTTACTTTTATAGAAGCCAGATCATACCGTAAGTTTGACCATTGTGCATTTTCTAATGAAACTGGCGGGTGAGGATTGGTCCTCTGGTTTTGAAATCTAACTCTCCCGAATCTGTCTTGGGATTGTTTTACTGAAAAATTTTGTTCCATTTGTGATAAACATTCTCCTGTGACAAAAGACACGAGTTACAGATAAGCAACCCACGGTGGATCAATGATGATTATCTCGAACTGCTCCCGTGAGTGTCAAGATCTCGCATGCAAAACTTAGAAAAGTGCGCAAAGCAGATGATGGGGTGGGGTGTGGGGGGCTGAAAGGCCAAGGGCTCCCTGGGAATGCGTGAGAATAGAAGGCGGCAATCAATAATATAAAATGTGGTGATGGGGGCGTTATACCAAGCTGTCGATGCGCAGGAACAAGGACAGAAAAAAAAAGTTCGTGACGGCATACAGCAAGGGCACATTTGAAGACTCATAGGCGCATAAGACCATGTGCCTTTTGTGCTAGATGAACTCATAAGACACTCTTACAATACCTGAGTCAAAACTCTAGGCAATTTCTTCCCTGGAAACAGAGTCATGTAGGAAATGATACTGAACTAGCCATGCTATTAAAACTTTTTACAACTGTTGGCCCTAATGTGGCTAGTAAATGCCAAGGGTTCCTGATAATACCATGCAAATGATATAAAACCACTGATGCTATTAATCATAACAACAGTACGAGATTTCAATTTTTCACTGTTACAGAGTGTCAGGTATTAAACAGTTGAATAATTAGATGTCAATAAAGCCAACAGGGCATGATAATATTGTTCTCGTTTATTAAAGGCCGGGTGTCCCTCTTTCAACTCCTCTGACTACATATTTAATCTTAGTGTGTAACAACGGTATAGTTCCTTCAATATTGGAAAATAAGCGGGTTACACCATTGTACAAAGATGGTCCTCGTACATCAGTTGGTAATTATCGTCCGATCTCTGTTTATACCTGTGGTGATGAAACTACTTGAACGATTGGTTCACAATCATTCATGAGTTCTTTCTGTAATCATGTTTTCGAGTGAACAGTCAGGCTTCAGACCCAAACACTCAACTCAGAACAAACCCTTCTTGAGGTATCCGACACATCTTGAAAAATATGGATGCTGGTCATCTTGTCGGTTCCATGTTTCCTGATTTCAGAAGGCATTTGAACGGTTTGTCATCCCATCTTATTAATAAGTTGAAGAGTTTTGAGTAATGGGTATGGAGCTTGACTGGTTCAACTCTTATCTATCCACAGGAACACATTACTATAGATGGTAACTCCACTTCATAATATGTTTAATGTAAATTTTGGTGTACCACAGGGTTCCATTCTTGGCCCTCTTTTATTCACATTTACATAAATAGTCTACCCTCAATCGTGTCTCACTGCAAAGTTCATTTGATATGCAGATGACACCGCATGTTTGCGCCGGTAAATCAGTTACTGAAACTGGTGAAACTCAGCCCCCCCGCTGATGCATGTGTAAAATTGCAATGTGTGGATGGAAGAGAGCATGCTCACCCTGAATACTAAAAAAACAAAAGCCATGCTCCTTTGTTCATATTATAAACTCATACAAAGCTGCCCCTCTGAATGTTTTTATCATGATACACCTGTTGAAACAGTGCCATCTTTTAATACATTGGTTTAGATTATTGCTCACACACTATCATGGAGCAGTCAGTTGACCACATTACGAAAATCTGAGTGGGCAAAATAATTGGTGTGTTTTCAGGAAAGGAATACCTGTCCCAGGAAAGCCTTACAATTCTCCATAATTCCCTCATCCTTCCAAGAATTGACTAACTGTGTTATTGTTTTGGGAAACTGCAGTAAAAACTTGTTGACAGAATTGAGCGCCTGCCAAATAAGATCATCAGGGCCCTACTCAGACTACCTATTCGAACCAGGTCTGAGTATCTTCGTACAAAAAGGGTTGGATTACTTTGGAAAAACATAGAATTTTGCCATCTTAATTTAGCTGTTTTTGAACTGTATGGTCAGGGCGGCCCCTGCTGCTATGTGCAATCATTTTAACTCGGGTTGTGGACTCACACAGATAAATACTCCGTTTTCAGTTCATTTGGGAAAATCCGACCACTCTAGGCCTTTGCTTGAATACGGGAGGCACACCTTTCAATATAGAGGGGCCATTGTGTGGAATCGACTCCCTGTTTCAATTATATCACCTTTGCCATTCACATTGCAGCATTTAGAACTAAATATCATTCGTCTATGTATTGGTCCCTAAACATCCTTATACTCTATTGGGCAAGGTGTTTGAAAATAAAATTTGGATTTTTTGATTGTTGGCCGCTCAACATTTTCGCTCTTATGTAATTATTTTAGGTATATATTTGTTATTTTTTAATTTATGTAAATTGACTTTAATCAATATTTATGACTATCTTATCATTATGCAGGGTTGGCCGGTATTCCCGCCCCTGGAAAATACCGGGCGGTAAATCCCGGTATTTTACCGACATCCACCGGCTCTTTTGGACAAACGGAATACTTGGAAATACCGGGAAATACTCAAAAAGTGACCATTTTCAAAACTTAATTTTTATTTCAAATACTTCATGAGAACGAGTGATCAACTAACAAAACAGATTTAGTCACTTCATGCAATAAATGACCGGGGAGGGGGTTGATTGGGTTTTTCAATTGTTTTACTAACTTGGGTATTGGACTCAAGTTTTTGATTTGTAGATTCTTACACATTTCAATTAATCCATAATTTTCTTCTCACAATTATTTAATCATCAAAATGACTATACATGTAAGTGACTAAATAGCCCCCTAGAGATATATTCAGTAAATTTGGCCAGAAATGAACTTTTCCAGCAGACAGTTTTGTGTACATTTATGCTAAGTAACAAGTACTTGTTACAATGCACAAGTACGAACTAGCTGGATGCAGAACACATCTTTAACTGCTGCAGTTTAATATCAAAATCCTATTATTCATTTCTTAATTTTAAGGATAGTGTAGCTGTCTTTTTCATATAAATGCCTATTAGTGTCCAGGCCTTCATTTATGAAAATAAGATTCCTGCTCTGTTAAAACTCTCTGAGTTCATTTAGGTGCACAAATAAAGGGTTCCATAATACCTTCATGTCATATCAAAAACGTATGCCTTTCAAGTAATAAGGAGCTAATTTATTGATTCCTGAAGGTCTGTTGAGGAAAACTGCAGGAGCTCTGGAGCAATTAAGCTCCTCAGAAATGAAGGTCCGATTGTCACACCCATGGTAGCCTTATCTAATTAATACTATACTTGTTTATGGTTTATTATAATCACTTATGGGTGGAGTTGAGTTTGATTACCCTTCAAACATACACAATGATTTCCACAACATTTATAACGTAAAATATTAGTTATTTGAGTTTATCCCCCATGAGGTTCTTCAAATTTTACTTACATCCTATAGTCTTTCCCGGGTATCGACCAGGTATTTCCCAGTATTTCCCCATATTTCCCGTTATTTCCCACTATTTCCAGCCCTAGGTGGGAAATACTAGTATTTTCCCGGAAAATTGCCAACCCTGACCTGATTATTCATTATATCATTATTTACAAATTGTTATGTTCATTAATCAGTTAATATTACATTACCTTCTCGTCCCTTTATACTTTTTGACGGGGAATCGGCATTTACCGGTAGTGGACATGAGGGATTTTGCTCTCCTGCTGTCGGGTCTCTTTGGGGACATAAAATGTCCCAGGCATGTCAGTCCTTTACCAATCTTGAGGCTGGACCACAGAGGAATGTGGGCTGGGTCTTTGGTGGTTTGTTGCCGGCGTGATGTCTGATCGCCGTTTCTGGAGAGGTCGGGGAAATGTGAATGTTAATGTACATATTTTAATCTACAATGAATCACTGTCCAATTTTGATTTTGAATTA